>JBBMHQ010148184.1:0-34069 GCA_037834295.1 Postelsia palmaeformis
ACCTCAAAATTTACTGACCCGACTCGACCCGACCCGACCCGTGAGGTTTGACCTGACCCGCGAAAAGCACTGGAAAATTTCTTGTTCGATGCAACGCAGCCGCGTGTATGGCCAGTTTTGGTCCGTTTTGGCTGCGGTTTGGGGTTAGGGTTAAGGTAAGGTTAGAGTCGGGAGTTAGGTTGGGTCTTCGCCCGTACCTCGAACTCAACAGGAACCAAGATACCTAAACAGCCTACCAACCTAAAGATCCCCTCTCCCGAGGTATTTTGGGTAGACCCTAGCCTTTAAGGCTCGTTCTTAGGCCCGTTAAGGCAAATGGGTACGACTCGCCGAAGGCGATTTGTTTTGGGGGTCAAGACACGCTTTAAGGACAAAGCCTTGACGGCCTTGACGAGCCTTACCGAGCCTTAACCAAGAAGGCACGAGCCATAGCCATATAGGGACGAGCCTTCAAAAAAGTCTTACGAAAAGCCTTTAAAAATGCCTTAACGCCTATCTTGCCTGAACATATCAATCTTAAATAGGAAAGTACCAGATTCGTGACGTACATGATATCTTATGGCGATAGTGTAAAATGCGGTAGTGTTGACAGATGCTTTGGCCCTATAACTCAATGGGTGTGTCCTTGAGCAAAAAGGCAAATATGTGTGAACAAGAATCAATAAAGTAAATGTATTCGTTGCGCACGAGTCTCACTCGTAGCTACCACGTAAAGTCTCACGTGTGCACCACCTAGGCTGGAATTATACCGCGATAGACCTCGCTGTGGATACACGCAGATGCAAGAAATATACCAGTACTGCAGCGGTAGACTATTTATAATAAAAAACAGCAGCAGTATTACCGCCACCGCGGATTGAACGATTTTTTTGTGTTGACATTGTACTGTGTATTTCCGGCATTGGCCCCGACGACAAAACAGTACATCCCCACGCAAGCAGTAAACCGGTTGCCTGCGAAGCGGCGCACTGTGCACTACCGGTGTGGTCTTGCTGACCATAACTGCGACGCTTGTTGTACTACAGAACCACGCGAGCTGGCGTCCTCGCTGATGCCACGCACACAACTTACCTGTGTTACACTCCCCACGAAAAAAAGCTGCTATTACGGAGGAATATAGTTAACAGGACTAAATATTGTTACTATAAATAGTAAAATATATAGGGTTTTTGTATGGACCGTACGTCCTATTAACTATATTCCCCATAATACTTGTATCGCCAAAAGTCAAGACAACATAGCCAATGGAAGCACGTCTGCCGCTGTTTATTTCACTAGGACAATATTTTTCCTGCTCTACGTGGCTCCGAACTTCTTCATGGAGCCAAAAACTTGTCGACCGGATATGAGCTCCCTGGTGCACTCCCGTGAGTATGCTAAGGCGACAGCACTTTTCGTGTCCTCCTTTGGGCCGGACCTTGTCGCTGAAGTTAGAAAGTTTGGTTGCAGATGCTCGAATTTTCGGTTTCTTGTACCCCTGTATAGTCAGGTATTTTGTTTTCCGCGGTGTGTAGAACGAGCAGGAGGAGCCCAGAGGTCGTAACGAGTATCTACAGCAAAAACAAAAATAGTTGGCTACAGTACAAGAAAGCGAAAATTCGGCGTCTAGAACCACATCAAATTTAACACGATATTATTCGTGAAACGAAGAACAAAACTTTTGACGAAGAATAGGCCAATATTAGGATGGTTCTTATCAAGCAAAAAATAAAATAAAAATGAAAATGACAGACAAAAAACGCAGTTGGTTCCGAACGACAGCCAACTTTATCTGAAAACAAAAGCGAAAATAGGAGTAAAAGCGCGGCCCAACCCCGAACGCAGCACGAACAACCCAAGGCGACAGTCCAGCGCAGTCTTAGAGCGTACGCGAACAGTCTAGTCGTGTTGTCTGGCCCATGCACTGTCCCTCTTGGCCATGATATCCCATAATCAGAAAAAATGAAACCCTCTGGCAATTAAAAAAAACGAAAAGCAAAAACTGAGTTTTCGGGATCTCTGAAGCTATTTTTTGCTGTTTGACCAATGAGACTTGAATGCTCTTTAGTTCTGCTTTTCGTTTTATTTTCATTTTTCATTACCATTTTTTATTTGCTCGATAAGAATTACCCGTATCATCATTTGGAACGATTGCTTTTGTTCAAAGATTTCCTGCCTGATCACAAGTGATCGCGGTCATCGTGCAGTCATCGATTAAAAAAAGCAAGAAAAAAATGGGTCAATATTCGGGGAGACAAGTCGTTTAGTCTCAAAGTAGTCGGCGCCAACACACGAAAGTCCCCACAACAACTTTTTAGCCGTTTTTTGTTCAAAAATCCAGATTTGAAAAAAATGAAAAGCTCATGAAGATTCAACGCCGTCGTCGATGAAGTTCAATCAAAATGTAAGACCAACTATTAAAAAAGGAAATTATTTCTGAGCTCTCAGAACTGGGTTATTAGGCCGAATATACGCGTTTTACTCGGCAGGAAAGCCCAAAACACCGATAGGCTCCTCAAAATGCTCCCCGTAGTTTATGGCGAGCTTTCAGGAACAATTTTCCGTTTCTCCAGAGTCGTGGGCTATTTTTTGGAGCAGCCAATCAGTTTTCTCTGGAGGGTCAGAAATAAGGCTGTTGGTCAGAACTGAGGCCAGAAAAAATGGATCTTGGCAGATTTTTGAAAAAAAACATGGTGTCCTCGGAACTGGATATATGGGCGAACAGTCCATTTACGATCCTGGAAAAACGGAGAAGTGCTCGAGAAAGCTCTCGGAAAACTGCGGGGAGCATCCTGAGGAGTCTACCGGTGTTTTGAACGGTCCCGCCAAGTAAATCGCTGGTTTTCGTCAAAAATAGCCAGTTCTCAGACCCCTCTCAACAATTTCCCATAATAGTTGGTTCAATGTTTGAAATGTCCATCACCGGCTCCATAATCACGATATTATTGCCTTATTCTCCTCGGGCGAGTTTGTTCTTCGTTTCACGAATATCATGTTATTTTCAAACTCCAGCGACAAGGTCCGCCCCGACGCAGAACTCGAAAAGTGCTGGAGCTCTGGCACAGTTACGGGACTGCACCGAGGAGCTCATATGTCCCGTCAGCCAATTTTGATAGAAACGCTTGGAGTTTGCGCAGAAAAACGAAAGGTCCTCTGGAAAAAATAACGGCAGACGTGCTTCCGCGGGCTATGTTGTCGGAACTTTTTGTGCTTCGTGGGCAGTGCAACACAGGAGCGAAATACACAGCACGATTATTCACCCGAATATGCAACACACTGCCCCCATTTTTTAGGAGTTCCAGTCGAACGGCATTCTTTTTGTACGCAAAAATCACCGAAAACACGCCTTGGAGCCTTCAAGAGGCCTCTTTCAGCGTAAGACTACGAGCCTTAACCCAGTAAGGCTGATAAGGCTCGAAAGAACTCTTAAGGCATACCCTTTGCAGAAAAGGGCGTTCAGGCAAATTTTAAGGTGAGCCTCAAAGGCTAGGGCCTGTAGTTGTGGGTCCTCTGAAACTTTCTGCCAAGCCCTACCATGCGGTTCTGGCTTTGTTTGAAGCGCTTGCGTCGTGTAAGCCGGCCAGTCGCAACCGCCCCCATACGACATGCCTGCTCGCTCACGCTACATATGTGAGCTTCCACAACTTCCCTGCCGCGCTTAGAACGTCCCTCGCAGACGTTCGCATTCTGCTCGGGGGCCACTGGTCACGCAACAGTCGTCTTACATTCTTGGCTATTTCTTGCGGAAGCGAGATTCTCATGGTGTGCAAACTGGTAGTGAACCCTCGCACGTCGATCGTGGGGTCCCAGTTCGTAATATTCTTGGGGGTTTGAGTGGGCGATACCCCTTCCTCTCCCGGTCAAAGTAAGCGCACACGATCCGAGGCGAGAGAGGCCGATGCAGTCAAGGCCGTCTTATCGTCGTCTGAATATTGTACCTTAATTGAGAGATAGTCGTTTACGTACGCGATTGCCAAAAATAGGTCGTAAATTTCTCACCCGCTCTCTGATTTTCGCGCCCAGGGAAATCGGCGTGGGCGCCCCTCTTCTGATCAATCTACCACGCTAACAGGGGCCAACGTTTATTTCCCTTGTCTAACAGCTGTGTCGATTCAGAGTGGTGCTGCAGTGCGCGTGTTCAACCGCGGCCGACATGGCGCCCCAGAAACCCAGCTATTCCGAACAAGCGAAGGTCGATCGGGAATCAGTCACAACCAGATCTCCTCCTGTGTTGTAGCAAGAGTTGTGAGCTCGGTCGGGGTCGACCCGCGCGTTCCTGAATACGTTCGACACTGCGACCCCAAACTCATCAGTATCCTCCCTCTTGGGAACTTCTTTCTCAGCGCCACGAGTTAGTCAAGAGACATGGGCAACGCGTGTGTGCATAGGTACCGAACAACAGTGTCGGGGTCAGTGTCTCCATTGAGCACACCTGTCTTTCCTCGACGCTGCTCATCAAACGATCAATATTTTATGATCCTGACCTTGTGCGTCTCTACGGCTGCCAACGAAGATATTATTTAGTAGATTGGGGGTTTCGTACGCGGCTGTGATATGTTCGACTAAGCATTTATGTAGTTTTAAATCTTCGCCGATTTGTTTTCCCTCGACTGCTGGCAAATGCTTGTTGATACTATTACGGAAGAATATAGTTAACAGGACCAAATATTTTTTACTATAAATACGTAAATATATAGGTTTTTGTATTGACCGTAGGTCCTATTAACTATATTCCTCCGTAATAGGGTGGTTTCCGTACTGTAATTCGCACTTTACACCTACGCCCGTCGCTGCTGCGTGTACAGGTACCCCCCCTGTGCCTAGCAAACCTCGCTCGCCGACTGCCCCGAACCCTTTCAAGCCTCCCAACGATAGTTCTATATATATGTGTACAAGGTATATTGGTGGTGCTACCAGAGATCCTCCTCTTGCTCGAGCTACCTCTCCCACGATGCCTCTCGTATCTCGCATCACGGTTGCGCAAATGTTGGCGAGCGTACAGCAGTCCTTCACTTCCTCGGGCGTCAAGATCGTTCTTTTCGACTTTTTTTTCATCGTGCCATTGATGATGCTCCACTATGCTGCCTGATCGTTTCCGACCGCGCGACTCCCCATCAGAAAACCGTGAACGTGCCGAACCGACACTCTCTCGCATGTCGGCCGAAACGATCGTGGGTTCATCTGACTGCTGCAAGGGTGTCTTGTCGTGCCCTTGTTCTCTTTGCCAAACTATTAGTAGGCGCGACGTCTGTGCTGCTGTGGGGATTTCTGTGTCCTGAATGGGTGAACGGCCCTTTTGATTTGAGCCCTTCGCGGTATCGACGCTGTGTAGATTCCCATGAAAGTTGGGGACTCTGGCCCGCTGCTCAAGCTGCTCTGTGCTTTAGTGTGAGCCTTATGCGTCGCCGTTGCTGTCTCGGTTTCGGTCGGAAGGGGGTAATCTGGTCCTTTGCTCACACCAAACTTGCTATACTGAACCTTCTGCAGCCTCGGTACTGTCCCGACCCGCAAAGCAGTGGAGTAATCTGGCCCTTTGTTTAGGCTCAAAGTCCCTTCCATCATGTACTCCCTTTTTGTGGGTTGTCTTTGGTGTATGCGCGTCGCGAGGCTGACAATCTGATTCATGAGGTGATAGGTCTTGCTGGATTTGTGCATGCGAACAAACCATGCTGCTTGCGCTGAAAACATTATCACCTCTACTTCCTGCGTACGCGGACCAAAGGGGTCTCCGTGGGTGCAGGACGCGGCTGGAGGTGGAGAGGGGGGGGGGGGATCGTGGGAGGCTGGGTGGCACGCTTTTCTGACCATATGAACCCACGTGCGTGCTTGATATGGCGGAAGACGGGAGCGTGGGTGTGTCGGACATGCGAGGGTGGATGGAACGAGTGGTCTGGCTTGCTTCAGCAATGTGCTCCCACGTGAATCATATTATCTTCTTGCCGAACGGTCTCTAACCGGGGCGCCGTCTCCAACGATTCAATTCACTGCTGTTGTTTCCCGGTATCCGGTTCTACCGTGAAACCGTGCCGGCAGGCCTCTTGCGGCGCTGGCAGCGGCTGATCTCCCATGGCGCCGCCAGCCCACAGGGCCAACAGGCCGCCGGCGATAGCGCCCCCGGAAGGTCGGTGACCTTGCAGGAGAGGTTGATACCGCTGCCGCCGCTGCTACTGCTGCTGCTGCTGATGTTGCTTCTGGTGCTGCCGGCGGGGCCCGGATGTTTTGAAGAGATATGGTACGAGCCGCGGTTCTGTGTTGCTGCTCGCCAACAACTGCCACGGCATCGCCAGCATTGCAGGATCGACTGAGGTTGCGGAAAGATCCGGGCCGATGGCGACGGCTGCGCCTTGGCCGATGCCTCCGTCCGGTGCTCGGGAGCAAGGCAGGCCAACTTCCTTCCCTTGCGCACGTCCCACATCCAGAGGGGCGGTCTCATCTCCCACGGTATTTCGCGCGGCGTGCTCACCTCGCTCTTGAAGGGAAGGCTGGTCATCCATGCCCAAAGTCGATCAATTGTCTGGGCACGTCGATTAATTGTCTGGACACGCTGCTTACATATATGTTTGTTGTGTAGTTCATACTAAACATCCCTTGCAGACCTGTTGACCATTTACTGCTCCTGTATCCCCGCGTTGGTGAAAGTAAGGACGGTTGTGTTATACATACAAAATATTCGAGGGAAGTGCTCATTTGGGGGTATACCCCCTGATTTCACGGTCATTCGGGGGTACGTAGGGTCAAAATGCGCCCGCAAAACGCGCTCCCGCTGGCCCAAACACGCCTCAAACACAATTTTTGAAGCCCTGGCGAGATGCCCGAACCCCATGTCAAGCACGCACAGAACAATTTTTGTCTCAGGTACGTCCTTGGGTCGAGCGTGACGGCGGCGCACGAGGGAGCAAACGAAGTCCCCCCTTTGACCACATCTGGGGGGGGGGTAAGCCAACATGCCTACTAAATTTATCTACTCCCCCTGATTAACCACTTTTTCACCCCGTTTGACCGAAACCATCCCCCTTTTTGACCATCGGCGACAGCCTCAAAACCGACAACAGCAGTCCGTATCCACGTCACCGCCCAGCAGACCCAATAGACCACGGGGCGGAACATCCACTACCTGCGTGTAGTCCGGATCGTTTTCCCCCCAAAATATCGGCGGAACTATATAAAAATCCATTTTTATAGACGATATGACAACCTATACACTTACAAGAGTACACAAGGATCGTTTGGAGTTGATCACGAGTATTCGTGGCTGTCGTTTGTTCGTGGCTACCCGTAATGTGATAAGTTACCTTTGTTACCCGTGATTACCGTAGTTCCGAAAAATTACTGCTGAAACGTACCACGTACTACAGGTACGTTTGTAACCAGATTGGTTGCGACGCGTGAACAGCAAGAAAATCCCTTGACCCCCAACCCATGGGAAGGAAAAACAAGACAAGGGACCGGGACGAACGAAAGAGTAAGGGAAGAGAGGCGAAACTAACATATGCCGCAATATGAAGGCTACAGAAAACAGAGGAATCCGAGGCGGCAAACGGCTCGGGTACTCGTCAATTTCGATCAGCAGCACAAGTACAGTAGTAAGTAGTAGTAGTTGTAGTAGAACTGTGATCCGTCGCAGTGGTTTCGGGGATGGATACGATGGAGGGCGGGAGGAAAGCACCTCTCAATAAGACTAACTAACGACTGTTCGTTGCGCCTGATGTTGTTTGTATCCCAAAGACTCCTCCCGTCCGACGAAACCAGGCACCAAGTACCCATGACGCACAGCACCCAGCAACGAAGCACCAAGCACCCAGCGACCCACGACCCACGACTGATACACTGAGCGACTACGCATATGTGTTCTGTGAAGTGGTACGCCGAGTATATAAGGTGAGGGATGTGACGCGATGGAACCAGGAACGTTGTTGAGCTCGAAGCAAGCCTTTCTTCTTGACGTTGGAGACCTCTTGTATCTTTTTGTTAAAGCCCTGGGACGATGTAGACCAAACGGCTACCAGACTCAAGCCAAGAGATAGAAGAACCAAAGGAGACTACTGTTGCTGTAGACCAAGACAGGCCAAGACGAAGGGAATAGGATGGAGAGAAGAGAATGGAGAGAAGAGTGAGCTAAAGGGGGGCGGTGGGAGCGAGGGCCTGCCAGGACTCTCGCTAAACTCCTCGCTGAGTCGGGTGGTTACTTTTCCCGCTTAACTATCCTTCTTCCAGCTCCTTCCGTCCGCTCAAGTATCCTACCACCCGCTAATCGGATAGATTATGTACCTAAACCTGGACGGTTCCCGCGTCCATGAGAATATTCTACCACTGAGAAGCTTCCTGTGGGCCTACATAATTCTCGTTGTGGGATTACCGACATTGTGATCATTCGGTACCAATACGGTGCCATAAAGCTTCACCTGTAAGATTGTGCCTCAACCATTCTTTAGCTCCACATCACAGTTCTGTGGCGTACATCACTCCCTTCTCCCATCAGAAGAGCCGATATTTTCTCAGAAGAGCCGATATTTTCATATCGTCTATAAATAGTTGATTTTGAATGAGGAGCTTTTGAGGCGAGGAGGACGCTAGCCCGACAAGCCTCGATAAATGCTCTTCTTTAAGGGATCGTGTGTCTGCCCGTGGGGGTGTACCCCTGCTCATGAACGGACACACACAGACAAAAATAGTTCTGAAACCCTCCACAGCGTGGGTTTATACAACCAATCCTTAATGTTGAGGTTTATCCTTTCGTCCGTCCGTCCATCCGTTCGCTTCTTGTTTTTTGGGGTGCGACGCGTACGCTGGACCGATTCAGACACGCTCGGGACTGACAGACGCCCGCTTTTTATGCGCATCGTTCTGTACTGCTAGTGTCGAAAGCCGTGCCGATATCGGAGAGATAGGCGGTAGTGTCTGCCATAATAGGTTACCACAGTGACAATTGTCACCGGGAGTTTGGACTTTACCCTCCGCGCTCTCTCTAGCAGAAAGTCACAAGCAGCAAGTCACACAAGCAGATTTGTAGCTGCACCACGAGCGAACGCCACCACAACCACCACCGCTAGCAGCTATATCGAAGATGACCAGT
Source organism: Postelsia palmaeformis (assembly GCA_037834295.1). Classification (NCBI taxonomy): domain Eukaryota; class Phaeophyceae; order Laminariales; family Laminariaceae; genus Postelsia; species Postelsia palmaeformis. The sequence goes on from JBBMHQ010148184.1 coordinate 9,053, forward strand.
CTGGCAGCAGTCTTACCCTGGTGGTGTTGGTACTGGTGGTGGTTGCAGCAGGTGGCAGGTGATGACGGCGGTGATGGTAGTGTGCCTTGCCTTACGTTGTCTCTCGAGAACGAACGAGCAGCAAGAAGAAGACAGAGTAGCACAAATCAACACCAAACCACCACCACCACCACCAGTAGCTATATCGAAGATGCCCAGTCTGGTAGTAGCCCAACCCTGGGGGTGTTGGTCTTGGTGGTGTTGTTGGTAGATACCTGGTACCCGTTATATACAGCAGCAGTGCTTGGTACCTCGTACGTGTACCAGGTACTGCTTGCGATTTCTGATAAAATACCTGGTACAGATTTTTGAAATTACGGACAAAAACACAGTATGCTTCCCACTACACATGACGACCTACTGGCACAGCGTGACGAGCCGAACCAGGAATTACCGACAGAAAGACAATAAAACAGAACGATTTTCGAAATATTGCAGAATAATACAAAAAAAAAACAAAAATGGAGGGGATGGAGGAGTTTTCCTATCGGGATCTCTGATTCCTGGTTCGCGTGCAATACTAATATAAATACAATGAACCGGCGTCCCCGGTAGCTTGATAGGTAGTCCGCGCGCCTATCAAGATCAATTTTGTGGGTTCAAGTCTCACCGAGTGCATGCTCAGGGGCTTTTTCTTCCATAAAAGAAATTGATTAGCGGAAAGCGCGAGAGCGTGAGTTAGCTGAAATTCGATGAAAATCGACGAGCAGTGGGAATGCTGAACCCTATGCGCGATAAAAAATAAAGGCACGTACCGGGGGTTAGGAGGGTAGACACCTGTGACCACCGCTTGTCCAGAAGGACGTCGAGGGTAACACCTCCTACGAACTAGGCTGGAAGGTGGAAGTGACGATTAAAAAAAACAAAATGGATATCATACATATCATCCACGCATTATTCCCCACAACACGCTGTGCGAGAGGACGGGCCCATTCCGAATGCCTGGCAACAACTAACCGCCAACGCAGTGCGAGTAGCTTGATAATGCAAATAGGAGTTTGACATATTAAAGACGTCTGCCACGCTCCTCATTCCAACTGTTCTTGTATATAGTCCCGCCGGTGAAAACAATCCGGACTACTCGCAAGGAGTGGATGTTCCACCCCGTGGTCTACTCGATCTGTTGGGCGGTGACGTGGATACGTGCTGTTGTAGTCGGTTTTGAGGCTGTCGCAGACGATCAAAAAGAGGGATGGTTTCGGTCAAACGGCGTGGAAACGTGATCAAACGGGGGAAGTTGACAAATTTAGCAAGTATGTGGTCAAAGGGGGGACTTCGTTTGCTCCCTCGTGCGCCGCCGTTGCGTTCGGCCCAAAGACCTACCTGAAAAAAACCCCGTTCTAGGCGTGCTTGGCATGGGGTTGGAGTATCTTGGCAGGGCTTCGGGATTGCGTTTCAGGCGTGTTTGGGCCAGCGGGAGCGCGTTTCGTGGGAGCATTATGACCCTACCCCCGAATGGCCATATAATCAGGGGATGAAACTCCAAATGACCATTTCCGAATATTTTACGTCTCTTGCATTCCTATTAATAACCCTTAAGCTTCTGTACCACTTTGTGTATCCGTCAAAATTTGGACCGTTGTGCAAATCATACCAAACAATCGAAGTATACCTGACCATTACATTTACAGCTGTACAACTATGTGTTGCCGGTGGAAGTAAAAACCGCTATATTGCACACTGAACAATTAACGATCTTGATGTACTTACCTCACGCGACGTCAAGCGCTGACGTGGCGCAGCAGCTTTGCTGGGCCACAGAGGATAAGCTGGATTAACCTTTGTGCATACTTGGAACATGAATTTACTTGTCGGGAAGCAATTTGGTTTTAGCTCAAGTTCGTTTTCGGGTGAGGTGCAGAGCTCTTGTGGTGAGGAGCCCCAGCAATCAGATGGTGTCCCGTTATTGTAGGCAGAGTCGGTAAGTTTTTCATAAAGAACGGTTTTAGGCCTCTTACCGGCCTCCACGACGCGAGAGACCAGAAACCCCAGAACCACTTGTGAACCTCGGTCGATAGTTTTTTCATCAGCCCATCGTGTGGAAACATAGAACAGATCAAGAGCTCCTCCGGGTCCAATGCTCCCTCAGCGCGCAATGTTAGTCAGCGATCAAGCGCCCATTTCCATGAAACGAAGTGACGTATCGGGTACCAGTTTCAAGCCGGTTTGCGGATATTGAGCCGAGAGGACAAAGATGCACTGATGATACGATTCATCAACATACTAGACAGTCGAACTCAATCGAAAGGCCGAGTACCACGATACGCACACCATCACAACCTACCTGCTCGAACTTACTGGGGTGGTCGTGACGACGGCCTGGGTAATATTGGAGGTAAAAGAACACACACCTGATTGTGAAAGGAACCCGGTATTGAAGCGCGGCAACAACGCGAAAGAGGTAAAGTCGTTGGTCACGCGGTGCAGTGGAGTTGGACACTGGCATACGGGCGTACTCATGAGAAAGAATGCGCCTCCGTGGAAGTTAGAAGCGGCGCATTGCCCGCCATATCCCGGTACTCTAGCAAGCGGAATCTCGCGGTGGCCTCACGTCGTTGTAGGAAAAAAAATCCAGAATGATAACAAATACCGACGACTGGTCAGAATGGGAGATCGGAAGACAAGGGGCGGACGTTTGTGACGTCGTGCTCGGAACAACATGCACTGATAATAGTCCCCACGTACTTTCATGATACCTCATGGAAAAATAAACGGACGACACACAGTCCACTCCAGCGGAGGTGCACATCGGGACACCCTGCATCTGGAACATTTTCCCCCGGCTATTTTTCTTCCGGCCAAACGTGCAGGACAAGGAAACGAGCGCGTGTTTAGTGAAAACACTCTAGCGAGGGAATCAGTCGGGGAAAGCCCACAGAAAACTACTGGGGGGGGGTGGATCATCTCGGTGGAGGAGAGAAGGATGCAGAGGATAGAGCCGTGACTACACGCCCACACGGACTCGGGTCAGGCTTCTGGGGAATATGAAGTTCATGGCGTCTAGGTGTTGTGCTCACAACAGCCAGCCGACCGTACGCAAGGTTGACGCGTGTTGAATGAAGGCTGCCCACTTCGTACTGTATAATTGTAGGGCACGGCATATTCATAACGAAAAGGGGTCAATCGAGCACACGATTTGACTCGGAAGAAAACGACCGCCCGGTTACCCTTCGCTAGGTCGATTCTAAAGCAAGGGAGGTGAGTAGTGGCATCTATTGCAGCCGGGGGCGGTATCTTATAGCTGGGTCTCGTCCGGTCGTAGTGATGTTGGTGTGGAGCGTCGGAGGTTTGGAGTTCACCCCGAGTTCCGCTTGCTGCCACGAACCTGCCTCATCTCTGGGAGACTCGCGAGTCTATTTGGAGAACTGAGCTTGCGCAAACGCCGTCCAGATCCGTTTCCGGGGGGGAGTGGTGTGTGTACTCAATCAAGGGTGGTGGATGGGCCAGCTGGTACATGAAGCCTGGCGGCTGCTTTTGGAGCACTGCATGCATGATTCCTCAATTAACGGGCACCCCCAACTTTTACGGGAGGTCACCCTTATCGCTCAAGTCACGGCGTTCAGACTAAGTATAAAAAATGCTCTCTCGGACGAAAGCTCTAGGAGCTTTGAGGATGGTGGTCCGAAGCTGCCGCCGAGACCCAACTTTGTACGCATTGCAAGCAGGAAGAACAGCAGGGGCAACCCAGTTGGCCGCGAAGGGAACCTTGGAGGTAAAATAGCAGCAAGAAGGGAGATGGACGTCGCGAGCTTTCACGGCTAAAGTTCTAGTCGTAAGCGAGAGTGCAGAGGCGGTCTCCACCGCCTTAGTGCAGCAGGCGTAGACGGTTTCAGGCGACCCATTTGACATCCGAGTTGCTCAGCCTCGCAAGGGAAGAAACAGAGCATGCGTGTGTCCGGTTAGGCTGATACTTTATTGAGTTCGTGTTCGGGAGGGGCTTCGTATTCGTTCTGGGTGAGAATACGGCGCCCACTCAGCGGAGATTTGTGAGCGTTGCGCGAAGTGCTCCTGCATTCACGTGCAGTTTTTTTGTGCACAATTAAAAATGCGCCCGCAGTCGAAACTGATATTTCCCGAAACGCTTGTGCTGCATCAAATATTAGCCTTGCGTAAGAATGCGGAGTTCATGAAGGCGTAATTATCATTCAAGTATCGGATGTAAGCATCGGTGTAAACGGAGTAAAACTGAACTATGGCGGCGTACTTGTGTGTTCGCCTCAGGCTTTGCTCTAGATGACAGGCGAGACCGTTGACCTCCGCAACAACAGCGGCGCAGCAGAAATGCAACAGCAGAGGCGAACCGGTCCCAAACGACCGCACGCCCGGGGTCGCCGTATATCGTGCACAACAACGCAGCAATGACATGCGGCGCGTCACCTAGCTTCCGATATGCTTTCCCACAGACCCGTTCTCTTTCTTAAATGAGGAATGGGGGGTCAGGTGGCAACAGGTCGAGACGATAGTTGGCTGTGAGATATGTGTAGCCCCGCCAGAGAAGGAGCGGGACAGGTTATCCTGAATTGTTGTTTTTTTAGTTTGCACGCGTGGGAGGAGTTGGTGTGTCTTCTGGGTACGAGATACGTTCTAGGTACGAGATACGGAGCCCGGATCGGCGGGTTTGTGTCAGCCTTGAGCGAGACACCGACCGCCAACTTGAAGTTTCGTTATTTTACAACCACAAACGCGCCCGCATCTTAGAACTAATAATTCCAGAAATTCTTTAGCTGCAACAAACAATCCCTCATGCCGTAGGCTGTTTGCAATGAGGTTCAGACTTCGAACTTCAAATTTTTGCCCGACCACAAAGCCAGCTGCAAATGACGCAGATCGAAACAGTCGCCCTGTATGGCTCATGTCAGAAAAAAAAAAAATTGTGGAGTTACATATATTTGAACAAACGCCAAGACCAATTTCTGTTGTGGTCTGGCGGCGTGGAGAAACGCGCTAAATGCTCTGCAATGTGCGCAGGACCCAAGCGTCCGAACCAACGCTCGCTGCCTGTGGTATGGCGGCGAGGAGACGTGCCGAGTACGCTGCTAGCGTCAACCTGTCTCGGTGTTTTGTACTTGATAGTTTAATGGCTGCTGCTGCTCTTCGAGTACGTATATACGGAGAGGTGCGCGCTGAGCGCTTCTGTTGATGTCGAGGCCCGAGCTCACGCGAGCCGACTACTATCTGGCCACGGAGAGACGCACCGCCCGCCGATCGCGAAGCAACATCATTATAGAGCTACATCCCCATCCAACTCATCGATCGTTTTTCTACCGATACTCGCTGTCGTTCATTGCGTTTTGATCTTAGCCGGCCATACCGTATTCCAGTTTTGACAATCTGATGACCCATGTAGTCGGACTTCGAGCCAACGTCTGACGACGTGGGCCTTCGAATTCTCAGATGTTTTTTATTTTCCTGGTCGGATTTTGCGTAATCAGTGATGATCAATCATACCGCCAGACGCCGAGCGAGTGACTAACAATATTACCCTGTTCGTGGGGTTAGGCCCAGACGGATCCCTGCTGCTATGCTCGAATAGATTGCTGAAAAATGTTCTTTGTTCTGCGCTTGTTTTTTCACGATATCGGGGCCGTAGGTACCGAGGGAAAACAAAGCAAGCATCACCGAGATCCAGTTTACCTACTCGACGGGTGACTACATCGAGATAATGGGATGCTCACGGAAGCAACGAGCAACCAATCACACTTTTACAATATTTACTTCGCCACACTAACGGGAAAAGTGACAAACCGTGCCCGCTAAGATGGAAAACCTACACAACAACAACTCCGGCGTTAATTGATTTTCGCACCAAACAAAAGGGTGGGGGAATGCGTTTCCTCGCCGCTGCCCGTGTCCTTTGTCACCAATACCCGGTATACCGCTCGTACTCCGTGCAAAAAACTTGAAAAAGGGAAACGTAAAGCCGCAGGTCAACCTCGCATACGATGTGTACACAACGTGAGCCATAACAACGGCCGGCCTTCACTGCTGGAAGCCCTGGAAGAACCGAAAGTTTAAATCGAAAGCGGTCCCCCCAGTGCTTTACGTGAGAAACATGCATTTGCTGAGACATGAAACGGATGCCCCAGCGTTCCAACTTTTGTCCCTCCAAAACAATACCTCAGGATACCGCTGCAGTTGGACGATACTATCACGCATCTTACCCCCCTCCCTCCCCGGCAGCACTCAGGCGAGCCCTAACTGTTTTGGTTGATGTCGGGGATCCCAACATGTATACCACGCTATCACAGGTGGCTCCACCATTGGGCTACAATATTTTTACACGTCTGCTTGACCCCTCTCGAAAGGGTAGCCGATCCCGCTATGGTGGGTTGTTTTTGGACTCCCCAGTACATAAACCAGGCTCACGAAGGCGAAACGAGCGGTAGTGTACACCCCCCGCTGAACGGTGTAGGGTTACACATATATCCACATGCATCGATAGGGATATATACCTTTATGCACGTTTACCGAAACAGGCCTCACACCGTATCTTGTGGGGTACTGAATGCAGGGACGAAGGAAGGTAACACAACTATTCGTACAAATGAACATCCACCAAGTACCGTTACTATCTCCTTTTCGTGAGGCACGCTACTCCTGCAGACTGGACTATAGGTAACTCTTCGTAACTATGATAACTACACTTATTTCCGGTTTCGGAAATAACGCTGCTCCCGCAGACTCGACTGCATGCAGGTATCTACATTAAATTAAGTGGAACAGCACTGTCGCGTGGAGGCCATCGGGAAGACTTGATCCTCCACGCAGATTGACAGCCAGACACAGCATGCATGGCGATGATTGGATAGTTGCACAAGCGAGGGATGGCCACATCGAATGTAGAAAACTACATGTCGTTTGAGGCAGGGCAGTTTCTTAGTGTACCCATACAGCTCATGGGTTGGGCTTGTCTGAAACTGTCACCCAACAAACACAGGAGAACTTCGTTCTGGCACGTGCTAGCACCCACTTGGCTTAGTGCTTATACACGCTCATGGCGTCGTGACCACCGCAGATATCGTCAGCGTTTCCGCCGCACTCGTCGCTGCATTCGTTCGATTCTCCGTGGATCTCGTAGTTGGTGTCGGCATCGCCGCACCAGCACTGCCGAGGAAACAAACACGGCAGACACACACGGCAGCCTTAGGGACGGCAGCTTGTGGGGCGCATGGCATACGTCTCGCGTACGCACAGTTGTATGGGGCCCTTTAGGGAGGACTGATTCGCACCTGGGACAGTGAACGTGCGTTTTTGGACTCACTGTCCTGTACAGGTCGGCCGGCAACTATGGACACGGCGGTATTCGAAATAAGACCACTTTGACATGTGTCGTCGCTATCTGCTTATTTCCCATCGACAGATTGTTTACAGTAGTAGACCCTCCATCTAATCGGGAAAACGTGCGTGCTGGATCATCCAGACTTTCGGCTCCCACCTGCTGGCTAGCTTTTTCTTAGCAAGGCGAATCTACACCGGACGAGGGCCTACCTTCCCAAAAGTATCTAGATCGCAAAACAGCCTGATGTGCGAGCTGTGTTCTGGAATGAAGCAAATACCTCTGGCAACTATCCATTTCTCGCCGACGTTAGAATACACGGCTTACCTCAACGGCGAACTGGGTTCCGTAGAAGGTGTAGTGTTCGCACTTTTCTTCGCACATCTGTTGAAAGAAAAGAGGCAAGCGGACCGACGACGACCAGCGGAAACGGGCGAGAGACAAATTTTGGGAGCGTGAGGAAGCAGTTCGTATAAACGTGTAAACATTGCATGTGTTGCGTGCCGTTGTGCTACCCAGGAATGAAGCGCGTTCTGTGCCAGCCGGTACACTCGTGGGGAGGATTTTTTGTTTCCTGTTCGAAGCAAAAACGTTCTGCTTCAGGGTGGGGGGCAGGAGGTGGAGCGGGGGGGACTTGGGTGATGGTTGTTGTGATAGGGTAGCGATCTGCGTGAGGAGGGTACAGCTTGTGGTTTCTGCTGCGGCGACCGAGGTCCTGCAACACTCGCATGGTATCAGCCGAATCAGCCGAATCAGCCACTTAGAAAGAAGTTTGGATGGGTGTATATCGTCGTCAGCCACCTACATATCAACCTTCCGGCTTGATCTGACCCAGTTGTTTGGGGATGAGCACGTGTTTGTTGGGGGGGAGCTACAATCGCAATTGTTTGCTTACGGCAGATTGAAGCGTTGGTGCGCCTTATTTAGGTGCAGGGACTCCAAATGTAGCTTTGTTTTACGGGTGCGTTCGTCGTTGTTGCTGCTAAAACTAAAATAGGGGCACACAGCTCGAATATTCAGCACGGAGAGAATGCAAACCGGTCCTGCACGGCTTTACTGCTGGTATACATGCTCAGCGGATCAGCTAACGTCATGGTTTGTTCAGGCATCCAATCATTGCGTGAGGCGTTTCACGATAGAGGTCCACCCTTTATTTTCTGAGGCTCCTCACTTAAGGTGCTGCATACCTAACCCAAAAACTGACTTCAGCACGAATCAGATTGCATCCCGATGAGTAATCCCATGGCCGAAGTATACAAAAACGTCATTTTTTGGAAACGAGATCGACTTTTCCAACGATGTTGGGCTAAGGAACCCCGTCATTTGAGAAAAAAAATGCAGAAAAGTGCTACCTCTATAGTAGAACCCGTCGTGTACCGTTAGCCAAGCCATCTAGTCGTTGTGTACCCATCATCAACAAGGGAAAACAAAAAATGCGGAATATTGCGTCGGGAAAAAACAAACAATGGCAAGAAGAGTCGCGCGACGTTCGTTTTACACAGAGACGACCACTTCAAATTAATACAGGACGGAAGTTAATAGATACCTAAAAAAATGGATCTCACCTCGGTGGTCATGTGGTCGTCTGTATCAATGTATGCCATGATGCGTTCGCGCTTGGAGTCGCGCCAGCAGCCCAGAGGGGTGGGCTTGGAATCCACGACAACCTCTGGGTACTCGTACACGCTGATCGCGTTGTACCCGCCGCACTTCTCAGACGCGTCTCCGGTGCAATCGTAGTCGCAGGTGGCATGGTCGTCACCGAGCGCACCGGGGGCGTCGGATTCCCCGCTGCAGAAGCACTGAATGAAGACAACAACGAAAAGGGCGGTGGTGGCGAACAAAAACAAGTAATGAAGGGAACTATTGTTCAACGCTTGAAAGCGAAAGGCAGAAGGAAATATGTCACAGGAAGATCCACGTCCTTCGCTTGACTAACTACTCAAAATGGGCCTCGCGAGACAGGAATGGACTATTCTGTTTTAAGCTTTTGTCTAATAAATCGAGGAGCTTTATTCGAATAGCACCAGCGAGACGCGAGACGCGAGGCGGAGAGCACGGCGACAACCGTAGCTATCAACGCCACGCGGGCTACACGCTGCCTTTAGGTGCAAGCCTAGAAAAGCTTTGTCCTGTTTGGATTGCCCCTACAGTAGATGTTAGTCGAACAGGGCGGCCTCACATCGTGGTCACTTTATTCTTGATGCGCTCCCGGCGATAACATCTCCAAGTGTGTGAGTGAGATAATTTGACGCTTGCATTCCACAAGTAACTTGCACTCGGCGAAACGCATCGCAGAACGTCACCCTCTTTACCACACTTATCTCCGGTCGTTCACATTACGTAACGGCAAATAAGAATCTCCTATTATTGCTCCAGGGTTCGCGGTTTATTGCGTGCTAACGTTCAGTACATAGAGGCTGTTTAGAACTTATATACACCAGATAAGTAAGATTTAAAGTAGTGATCCTCGCTGCGAAGGAGCGCTCAGCTGTAAAAAAACTGTTGATAGGACCAATCAGTCTGGAATGTAGGTAATAGAAATTAAGTACAGTAAGCCTCGAGGTGCCTATATTTACTGAAGTTAGGACGCCTGTAGCACGGATTGCCTGAGTACTGACGATCTGCGGCCATACTGCATGCGTACCCCGTACGAATACGAAGGAAATGCAGTCGTCGGATGCAGGATACTCGCCCACTATCGAAAACTCGCCTCACGCTCCTAACAGGGTGGTCATCCACAGTACGAACACGTACCAAGCTGCTCAGACGGTATTCATCTACGGACAATACTTGGTATGATTTTTTACGAGGGTATTGGCGACTCGACGAAAAAAAGTCTCGCGTCGCCAATAGTCACAGGCGAATGCTTTGGAGAACAAACAGGAACCTTGGTTTGTGTTCCTGCCTAGGACGAAACCTATGGACGATACATATAGGGTTACTCATTCACTGTCGGCATCACTCATCCAAGGATGACTGCTTGCCCCATATTGCAGAGGGTGTTCTTGCAGGCGAATACCTTCCCGTGCTATTGAGCATACGTCCGTAAACGAATATTCGACCACTTTCGTGAGGGTGTACTCGTCCTTTTCGATGAATACAAGAGCGCGACGCTTTTGGTTAGAGAGGATGTTCGTCCGCGTACATATACTTTCCCCATGGTCTTGAGTGAGTATTCATCCGTCGATGGAACTTGCCTCATAAGTCGAGCACGAAGCCCGTAGATACAAATATGTAACTTGTGCCGAGTGTACACAACTAACTGCAGCAGGCAAGTGGGATGGGAGTAATATTACTTCGGCTGGAAATGTAGTGTTCATTGCTGGACGCTGTACCTAGTGGCTTGGTCAAACTTGAAACTAGATATTATGTGTTGCACGATCGCAACCAAGAGGAGTAGTGCACAAGAAGTACAGCAGTTGCCATTCAGGAGACTACGCTTTCATCCGCGGTGCGCACGCCCGGAAGATCCGTACATAACTCTAAGGGGTCATCCTCCAGCAGATGCGGTGTTCGCAGCAGGCTTCTGAAAGACTGCGTCCTGGATCGTCTATGAGCCCGAGAGGACGTGAGCTCACCTCCTTGCCGTACTCGAGTCCGAAGTACGCAGACCCTCGGCAGTGCTCCGCGCACACCTATCACGAAAATACGAGAGAGTGCAGGGGAAAATGACGGCACACACCAGTGAAGGCGTGGCCAAGAAGAATAAGAATGGAAAATGTGCACGTAAGACGCGAAGACTACGTACACGCCACCTCCAAAGTAGTAGTACTATCGCCGATACCACATAGGTTTGCTTCTCGGGCATGTGTACTGCTAGAGAGAGCCATGGGCACCGATAATGAGCTGTAGTATCATCTGCACTACTCAACCCACCTCTGATGGAACAGGTATTCGACGGGAGGTACATTTTGCGGGAGTGGATCATAATTTCCTGGGATCGTTTTCAGCCTCACTTCCTGAAACTTAGGAGGTCTGCTTTCAAAGCGTGCTACTAATACTACTGATGGAAAGCGATGCATTTACAACAACTAAAGCAAGAAATGTGTACGACGACGGTAATAGTTTCTTCGTGTCATTCGCCACACGCAACTTCTAATGTTTATGCACGTCTTGCTGTATTGGACATCTCAAGCTAAACTCAAATTTATCTTAATCCATTTCTTCACATACCATAAAAGACCGGTACGGGAATATCTGGAGCCGTCCGTAAGCAAGGCGACAATATACACTATCTGCTACATAAAAAAATGTATTTTGAACATGGAAATATATCACGTCCCGAGGTCTCCATCGAACAAACAAGGCGGGGCACGACTTCGAACCGACTTCCGCGCTTTTAACCCCTAACCCCAAAAACAATATAGCCCGCAGCGTCCAAAAGTCGGACCGCGCAAAATTGGCATCAGCCCTGTCGTATAGAGCGGCGGAATCGTGCGGCGGCAGAGAGGCAGTAGCTTCTGATTTTTACATCGTGCTGGATACTCTTACAGACCTACGGCATAAACAAAAAAAATCTATAGGCCGATTTTTACAAACAACATTTGGTTCTACACCCTATGGTTCCCCGTAACAGAGAAATCCCATGGCCCGCGTGAAAACCGAACGGCGTCAAGAACTCCGAACGGGGCTCCACAGCGATAGTGAGCACGAGTTTCCTTACAGAAAGTACCCCATCACGTCGGAAAAAAACACTGAAAAGTGTCGGCTACGTACGCCTCTAGTAACACGCGTCTGCGCGGAGTGGGACGACTGAGGGTTGCCTTTGAAAAGCCACACAGTGTATGCTAGACACCTGCGTATATATACACGGGGCTGTTATTTTGAATTAATTGTGCTCGCCATGAATGTATCTAGTGTTTTGTTTTCGGTCTCATAATTCATAGAGCAATGCTACGTAAGAGTTTGCGAGCGTGGATTAAATAGGAAGTGCAGGTCTTATCGAATGCGCCTATTTTCCACGTCAAAGGGAGAGTACTGAAAAAAGCGGAGCAAGAAGCAATTCGATAACAAAGCTAGTATAACCCACGGGAATACGTATCGGGTTCAGCTCTGACGTGGAAACGGCCCTCCTCGGAAATGTCGAAGATAATACAGAGCGAGTCTGCCCGCCGCACCTGCCGTCGTGCGGCAACTCGTCGAACTCACCTGCGTGGTCATATCGTGGCTATCGGTCTCGCTCCCGGAGAGTACACGGTGGGTGTCTCTGTCCGTGAAGCAGCCCACGAATGAGTAGCTTACGTACTCGAAGAGACTGACGGCGTTGTTACCTCCGCAGGTCTGGTGGGCGTCGCCGGCGCAGTGGTGGTCGCAGGTTGCGTGTCCCTTCCTTGTGGGCTCGTCCGTGGCAGGTCCGCAGAAGCACTGTTTGGGTGGGGAGCCGACGGAGGGCGGGTCACACGAGGGCATGTTCGTAGACGAGGATAGGGGTTGAAATGCTAGGGAGTGTAGGAGGGGGCGTGGTTGAGCAGGGGTGCAGGTTAGTAGGAAAGGAATCACACTTTTTAAAGAGCAAACGTGAACCATGTATTTTATGATGAACCAGTATGGGATGGAACGAGATACAGCAGGCAGGAATTCGTCGACGATGAGCCGTTAGCAGGGGGCTGGGGTGGCCTGCGGTTCACTAGGAGTTCGCTTCCAGGAGTAGAAGCGTGGATCGATTTTTATTTTGTGAAAACAGTGCTTTTGCTGTTGTTGTTGTTGCTGGTGGTGGTGGTATTGTTGTTGCATCCGCTGCTGAATTTGTCACCATTCGCTTGACGACACAGGTGGTAGGCGACGTGGGGAAAAAAAGGAAATGCATGTGTGTCTGAGGGCCACATATGAACAAGCGGGAGTGGAGATAGCTTCGCGCGTAAGAAGGGATGTGAATCGTCCTCGCATATGCGGTGCGTTACGACACGCTGTCCTCCGAAGCTCAAATCGAAAGACCGGGACAACATCAAGCAAAAAAGTACAAAATATTTGATCAAAACAAGCGTGCTAATATATAATGCCAGAATACATACAACCCTGGACAGAAGTGTAAAGTCGGTTGGTTCATATTCAGGGCTTCTTGCGGGTCGTGACGTCATGACCCGACCCTGGGTCGGATTGAGCTGTATGCTAAGTCTCGGGGGCATGGTCGGGCCCCTCTTACTCGACTCAAACCGATGCCAGAGTTTCCTCGGTCCCGTTAACAGCCCCCTGCTGAAAACTGTGTCAGCGAAACGGTTCTTCATCAGGTCCAGAATGCAAACAAGTTCTAGGCGAGGGGGAGGGAGGGGGGTTAGATCAGCTCGGCCAACCCCTGATTCGTATTCGCTTCCTTGGTTCTCACCCGAGGCACCCACGAGGCAGCAATATGGTACCCCCTTCGCCGTCGCTCGAGGTGGGCACACAAAACGATGAATAAGCTCAATGTTAGTGCTGATATCTGTGAGCAAATCCGACTCAAAAAGCGGTTCTTGGTAGGAGGCAGCTCACCCACTTTTCGTTCGCACCCAACAACTCACGGCCCTTCGCCCTTGGTGCAAGCTACGCTGGCCTGGTGGATGAACAATTGACATGCTCCGTCAGGGGGTAGCAGGGGGGCGAGGGTCCATGGTTGAACGATTACATCAATGCATGGTGTTAACTGCGCCCTCCGGCCTCCCACATACCTCCTTAGCGTACTCTGTGCCGAAGTAGGCGGATCCATGGCAGAGCCCGGCGCATATCTGCGCAACCCCAGCAAAAACGACCGTAAGGAGCGAAAAGCGTGAGAAAGTGAAATAAGGAGAAGGCTCGACGCAATACCTAAGGGTCTGCCTGCTTCGCCATCGCTAAAGGCAATAAATGGCCTGGAAGAAATTGGTAGCCCTATCCTCCACTATGGGCGGGAACTTGATTGACGCTCCAAATCTCGTATGAATATTTCAACGGCGCTTAAACTTTTGTCTCAAGAGGCATAATATTCCTACGTTCCAATTGTATCCTTACTAAGTATATACCAGCGCGGGTCGGGAATGTACTACTTGTTTGGAATTTGATCAGGAGATATCTAGTATGGTTTAAGCTTCCGACCAGAACGATTGCCGGCGATCCCCCTCCCTCCCCTCGTCCTTGGGCAATCGACAAAACGCACCTCGTTCGTCATTCCCGTGTCGTTCTCGTACTCGCCTCCGGTGAGCACACGGTCATCGCTGGAGTCTCGATAGCACCCGACACTCACGTAGCTTGTGGGGGCCACCTTGTGCGTGGGAGACGCCGTTGGGGATGCCGTGGGAGATGCTGTGGGAGACGCCGTAGGGGACGCCGTGGGGGGCTCGGGTTTCTCGATGGCATATGGGTATTTGTAGACGCTGATTGCCCACCTGCCGCCGCAAGTCTGAGACGAGTCCCCGGGGCATTCAAAGCTGCATCCGGTTGAGGTACTGATATTGGCGAGGTCGTCGGAATGGTCTCCGCAGAAACACTGCAGAGAGAGACCGTAATGTTGCGGCGAGCGGAGTTTTCGGGGGGGTGAGATAACTGCTGGTGTAGACTCCTCACCTACCGTACGAGGTGAAAGGGGGAACCATGCAACTGCTACCTCGATCAAAATGACGAGTTGGTTTGACAGCTAACAATGCGGACGCTATTGAGTCTAGATGAGTGACTGTTTTCGACAACATTTGCTTTTCCACAAAAACTGAATATATGTTCTCGTACCACCGATCGAAGTCTAAAATACAAGAAGAAAGAAAATCGTTCGGTGTTTTTTCTTCTCCTTCTGTTCTATTACACGGCTGCAGGCTGTCATTTTCCCGTCTCGTTATATATATCCAACACGCTCTAAAAAAATAGCTCGCTCGACGATAGTGCTTTCCATCTTGACGAAGACTCAGCCCACAGGCAATCCACGTGGTGTTGAGCAAGGCCAACGAGTGTAGATGACGTCTTCGAGGATACTAGGTGTATCCATGGTCTAGAGGGTGAGAGTTTGCCAGTGGCGTCTTACGCTCTTCTTCCAAACTTGTTTTGTTTCTTGATATACCGAAGCGACATACTTCATATCCTGTTTTTTTAACAATAGCGCCCAGTTGATATCTTTATTACACGCCTGGCCAACAATAGGGTCCTGATGAACGCGCGCCGTAAATTCCCGGCCATTATGTGGGTCCAAGCCTCTAACGAGTGTACTCTGTTCACGGAGTTCATGACGCAGTTGTTCGTTGTTGCGATCTCGCCGCATCTTATTCGAACTGAACACCTCTCTGATTTTTTCTGGAGACAATTTCGGTTTCTTTTCCAAGCGTTGGGAACGTTTCGCTCGAAGAATCCGGCTTAGGGCTATCTGCACTGAAAAAGTCCGCCGAGAATCTTCGAAATTTGAGCACTTCCTGGAAGCTTCGTGTTTTTTTTTTTAGGTAGTTTTTGTTCCGTCATGATTTTGGGATCGACTCAGGTCGGGTCAACGTGCCCAAGCGCTGGCGGTAACAGCAGCCTGCTCTGCTGTTAAAACGGAAGCTATGGGTTAAATTAGCGCACGATACGAAATCTGAACGTAAAGAAGTGTGATACCAATCTGCCGGGAGATTATTGCACAAAAAAAACATAATTTTGGAGTTGTCCAGAAAGTGGCATTCTGAACGGGAGAGTCGTGTCGCGTGTCGTCGAAGGAGTCGAAAGGGTTTTGTCCATTCCATTTGAAGGCATGCAGGAAGCTGATATCACGTAATAGGATATAGTCGGGAGACTGTATTGGCGTTGATTTTTGTAACACGTAGTCCGGAAACAGAAGCATTCACTCGGCGTCGAAAATTGCCCTCTACTGGAACAGAGGGAACATATTCGACCAGAATTGGGTAGTGGCCTCCAGTACTCTTGTAGGGCGTGATTTCATATATATGCTAAGGGTGCAACATCGCTGCATGTCAGAATGCGGGATATCGCTGGTGTAAGCGTCGGGGCATGGAAACTTCATCGCTCTCTTGAAACGAGTCCATCCAGAGCGAGGCTTCGTGGCGAGGATGCAGCAGGCAGAAGGGGTCACGTGGGCGTCGATTGACGCGCCGTTCGTGCGTCCAGCTGATAAATTAAGGTGTTGAACGAAGTGGGCCCGACCTCGTGTGAGGCACGATCGACATCACGCAAAACATAATGTATGGACAGCACTGGTCTTCAGTCACGATACTACGTCGTATTCAATGTGCAAATCGCTGGGAAACGGCCTAATGTACAACTGGAACAGCACAATTCTCGTTCTTCAGTACGTGTCTTCTACGTGACTGTTTAGAAGGTCGATTATTGAGAACCAGGCGAAACACAGCAAGCTTACCTGTGTTCCATGCTCGGTTCCGAAGTAAGTGTACCCTTCGCAGAGTTCCGCGCACGTCTGACGCGCGAGAAACCACAAAGGCAAGACCAAAAACGACAGAAAATGTATGGAGCGTGGGAATTGAGTTAGAGGTATCTTGCTTGTGCAGGTTGTTATCTTGTCTGGTCGTCGGCATCATGAGGATACATCCATGCTATATGTTCGATGGTACCCTATTCTTCCGATGTAGGCCCACAGAACTACCCCTAGGTACATGTCTGGAGACGCCCCCTATCAGGCAAGCTGTGGTCGTGGACGGTCTTCGGGATCACATGTCTCGGCTTTCCTGGTTCGTATATGAGTGTTAGGACAAGTATCGCCCAATGGATCATGCGTCTAACGGCGGGGGTTGACGCGCTGTGGTGTACTGTGCACAATGTACACCGACTCCAGGAGAGTAGTCGCTTGGGGATCAGCTTTTCTTTCTCTCTGTACGTCTGCTGCGCCGCTGTTGCTGTGAGCGCCCACGGCCTGGTCTACCACTTGAAGCGAGTCTGTAGCGACCTCACGACAACGTCGGCATAGTTTACATTTTACCCTGTTCGAACTATTTCATGCCGCCATTACTCGAATCCCAATCACGTCTGCGTAATCTCCGCATTCCTATGTAAAGCAACATTGTTCTGCGAGTCGTCATTTTACCAGCCCTACATAACGCCCAAAAGCAGCTTCGGAGAAAAAACATGCTAAGACGCTTAACTCGGTAAGCAACCTCATGGTTGACAACATCTGCATCGGAAAATACTGTGAAACCAAACGGTATTACGCAGGGTACCGGTTGATGGGCGTCTCCTCAAGGATGAGTGTGTTGGCAGAAGCTTCTATGCCAGCAGGCATCGGATTATTTGCACCAACCCAACCCCATTCAGAAGCTTCCCGCAGCACCTGAAACATACGTACGCACCTTCGTACTCATCGGCGATTTATAGAGGGGCCCCTCGGAAAGGACGCGGCTAGAGTCGTCGACGTAGCATCCCACGAAGGAGTAGTCGTACTTGTAAAGGCTCAAGGCGTTTCTCCCTCCGCACGTCTGGTCCTCGTCGCCAGCGCAGGCCATGTTGCAGGTGGCATGCTCTATCTTCGTAGGATCGTCCGAGTGACTGCCACAGAAACACTGTTTCGGGTGAGCATCAACGGTAAAAGAGGACGAGGACAAGGATAAGTCGGAAAAAAACAGTGATGACGAAGAATAATGAGAAGAGTGCAAGCGCGGGTCATGGTTTGAGAGGGGTAGTTGCAGTATATTGTAGGAAAAACGACGATTAAAGAAAAGAGCACAACTACTATAGTAGTGAAGGTTGAGCTTCATTGGGTAAATTCGATGACCTACAACGAGAGATTGCGACATCCCCGCTACACGTTTTGATATTTAGAGATATCTCAGAGTACAGGCATTTACAAACCGGGTGTGAAATATTTGAGGTATGGGTTTTTTAACTGGAGGGGATAAACATGAGAGGAGGTCGGCGCGTTGGCATGAAGCTCCTCTGAACGTTTTTCGATCTGTTGGCAAGCGCAGGATGGCTGCGATAGCTCCTGTGGCTGTCACGCGACTTGTCTGCTGAAGGCGTGAACATGTATGGGTAGCGTATGACCAAGGGGTAGAGGTCAGGAAGTCGCTGTGGCGATAATGGTTTTGACAAGAGCGCCACTCGTATCTCTGCCAAGCACAGTGATGGCCGAGCCATCGAACGGCGATATCGGGGACGCAGCTTTAGAAACACTTTGAATGGCGCGGGTCGGACGACGAGAACGGTCCGCCATGAGGAGTAGGTCATGTGCTAGAGTTGTCTTTTATCCACCGGCGCTGGCGGAAGCGGCCGCCGGAAATCAATTCCTGTGGCTACTGAACAGGTCTGAAACATTGCACGGCGTCAAAATCGTTCTCGTCCTCTATTTCGTTTGTCGTTTGTTTACTTCGTTTCTCACCTCGATAGAACTCAATTGCTGTTTTCGACCAAAGACCGGAAATTTGTCAGTTCATTTCGTTTTTGTTTCCGATTATTCCAGTCTATAGGACCGTCGCTAACACGAAAAAAACAGAGTATAGGGTAATCAGAAACCAATCGAGGCAACTTTGAAATTTGATGCCACCACGGAACGGGACAAAAGAACAAATCAATACATACCACAGGTACGCGTATATGGTAATTAATGCATATCACACGCACCGCGGCCGCTCTACCCGGCGCCCGCCTCCTTAACACACACACATACAAACCTGGTCGGCGTACTCGGTGGCGAAGTAGGTGTATCCATCGCAGAGCATGGCACATTTCTGCAAAGTAACAGCAAAAAACGCGATCAGCCGGAAACGAACAATATAAAAAACGAGGAGTTAGGTGAGACGGAAGAAAGCGATGACGCATACACATTTCTCATCAACTTTGCTTAAAAAGTGCTTTTGGCCGGGGAGTGGAAGAGCACGTTTGATGCAATGCTCACGGAGACGGCTGCGAATGGTGATTGCAACAGCGCAGCACTTGGTAAAAATGAGAGTTTTCGTGGGAAATTGTTCTACCCTCACAACTTCGCGTAATCTGGCCCCACTTGCTGCTCTCCAGGGATCATCAATACCATATATATATATATAAATATATATGTATGGTCGACATTCTCGGTTGATAGCGCTGTTTTTGGCTCCGACGCATTGACACGACGAATACTGTCGCATGTGGCCCAAACCGGCCCGGTGTTCCGCCGCAACCGCATTACCATACCAAGCAGTCACATGTTACAGTGATGAAGGAACGGACGAGGTTGGCTGTTCCCCACCGTGAGGACATGCTGCGATAAGGGCAGCCCTTTACCGTCAATCCTGTGCGACTGATGATGCTCCTTAAGAGCCCCTACAGCACCGAGGAATGAATCCCCAAGATCGCGGGAGTGCCACCAACGATTTCCAGTCATGTTCGTTGTACACTCAGACTATGGCGTTGCTCTACTTGATGTATGTTGCTGTCAGATGTTGGGTGAGGCAAAGAGTCTCCTCTGCAAGTGAGCAGTCTCAAAACATACTTCTGGGCACTCTTTTCGTAACAAACCTGCCAACCATTTCAAATCATCGCAACACGAACATCGACCACCACCACCACCACCACGATCACTGAGAACACAGCAGGGTACATGTCTAAAGCGTCGTCACACGTGAACTTGTAGTGAGGGCGAAGGGGTCCCTAATTGTGTTGGCGGTGGTCATATTTTGCTGCTCGCCCCGACCGCACAGCAGTGGTCTTTTCCCACGGACCATCTAGTCCGTGGTAAAAAACACAGGCTACAGCAATTTTAGCGAGCAGAACAATATATAAATTGGAGAACGTGGAAATACCTGGAAGCAGATTCCGAGTTGACCTCGGAGATTTTCTTCAAAATACGCGACATATATGCCCTGTCATCCATCAATATAGCGTATCTTTGCAACTATATCAAAAGTGCATCCCTGAGCAAGCCTCGTGTAATTATTTCCATACGAATAACTGTGGATCGAACCTTCAGGCCCCGTTTTCACCTGGTACAAAGTACTTCTATTCAAACAGTCCTCCCAGGTCCGTCCAGGTTGGAACACTTTCAACCCCGATATGTCGGGGAATATCGTAAACTTTGTAATTTCGATATAATGTCAAAAGGATGTTTATATTATCGGATAACACGTATTTTCGCTCTACCAGGTACCCCATTGTAACATGTCCCCCCATCCATGACTAGTCGACAGGACTCACCTCGGTCGTCATTTCGTGGTCGTCTTTGTACATGGGTCCAGTGAGCACACGGCTTTCGCTGGAGTCTCCGTAGCACCCAACGCTGGAGTAGCTGGTCGGGGTCCCCGTCTCGTCGTGGGACGGCGTCGGCGTAGGTTTCGCAGTAGGGGATGCCGTGGGCGACGCGGTAGGAAACTTGGTGCTTTGTATATACTTGTACACGCTGTTGGCATAATCGCCCCCGCAAATCTCGTTCTCGTCTTCGCCGCCGTCCCCGCCGCCTGCTGCTTCGTCAGGGTCTTCGCCGTCGTCGGGTGTGGCGCACGGCTTAGTGCATTTCGTGGAGAGTGCATGCTCATCGAGTTCGTCGCCATCCCCACTGCAATAGCACTGAAATGGGAGAGAGAGGCAAGGGCAGAGGCGCCAATAGATATTCGGTGTGATACCACGACAGGAATGTGTAACCTACTATATTATATGTTGTAATCTCCGTTTACACTTCAAAGTTGACAGGGAATGTGGTAAAACTAACCAGTTGGTTGAATGTCTTTTTGATGAACTCATGTGTTGGATTTGACGTGTTTGACGGCAAAATGGCCAACAGAGCCTAGCTATGTTGCCTGTCGATTGTGTAGGGAAACGAAAAAAAGTTGAGAAGCCGTTTTCGAGTGCTTTTCGAAGCCGGGATGTTTCCTGGATTTCTTGTGTCACGCGCTCTGTCTCTTGTGCGTGTCTTCCTTCTGACGTTTCCTACCTTTTTCTCCGCAATGGTTTGAGACGTGTGCTGAGTGTACAACTTTATCGGCGTACTTGTATGCAGGAATCGTTTCTATCATAGTCAGGTAAGTGCCGTGCTGCTTTCGCAGGACTCGCAGCACATGTTCGCTACCGTTATAGCCTCGCGTTTGAATATCTGCTGCATAGCGAGGCAGTGCTGATGGCGGAGTCGGGGCATCGTATTTCGTCACTCATGGAGTATGTCACGTCCTCGGTGACTCCCCGATGTGAATTTGGCCTAGAAAAAATCGGCTGCGTGAAAGTAAAAAGGCTATGTACATACAAGCGAGTGAGCTAGGAATTATTATCGCTGCCGTTGGCCCGAAACTCATTATCACCTGGAGAGGCGCACGACCGACACCGCGCACGATCAACAGAAACAGCGTAGTGAATAAAAAAAACGCACCTTAGGTTGCAGTAGCTAGTTGCACTCAGTCGCGAAATTTTATGTTCACAATCAGATCAACAGGTCCGTGAGGAAATGTGTTTTTCAGCTGTCTAGAGGCATAGCGCGGTATGCTAGACGCCACACAAGCAAACCTTGTGGCTGCCGCCTCATGATAGACCCGCCATAAAAAATGCATAGGTTGGTTTTCTTATGGCATTCTAACGCCGTACGAGTACAAGACAAGCATTCACCTACGCATGACATATCAGCCACTAAAACACGAGCATAGTTCAATAATCAATTAGAACCTTGTCGGTGAGTATTCATAACAACGCACACTATATACAAACGTGCCCCAGCCGCTGCCATATAGACAGCTACGCTGCGACCGGAAGGCGTGGGCATGCCGGCTATATAGTCGCAAACAACTTGAATGGTGTCCGAGGTTGTCTCCTACGACCGCTGTTTATGTTACCATTACGGCCGGTCGTCGGTGACCACGCGAACGACGAGCTTACCTCTTCCCCCCACTGCGTTCCGAAGTATGTGGACCCTTGGCACTCGTCCGCGCATATCTGACGCGCGAGATAAAAGTGTGAGCGACAAAGATGACGGCATGTCGAATAAGCGTAAACATAAAGTTAACCCACCGTGAGGACGGTGGTGCCCAACGCTTGCAGTTCCTCACACAAGAGGGTCAATGTACGAAGCCCAAGGCTCGATATCGGCTTTATTCTGGCAACCCAACCAACATTCGGATGCTCTAGCCCTGCAATCATGCACGCCCGAGAGCGTCAGCCGATGAGATCAGGTCATAAACACTCGAGCCAAACGTGGTATGGCTAATTGGGCCTTGTGTGGGCCTTTGTGTTCACTCGGATATTTGATACCACGAAGACAAACATGCAAATTACTCTACCACGGCTGAAAAGGGACGCCATTACTTACTTTTTTGAAACAACACCGGCGTTGTGGCGAACGCAATTTTTGGAAAATGTTGCAAGTAAGCCCTCTGGCGTGAAACAATAATTCAAAGGTTGTGGTCTCATGTAAATACATATTCTAGTTTGAAGTATTTCGTACGTTGTACAGTGGCTTGTGTGTTCTGGAACGGGTTCAATAAGCGGGCTCTGGTGCTTTCGAAGCGCCGGTATCCACACTGACATACTGCAAACGCGGCTGAAGCACAGCGGAGCAGGGCCCACCTCAACAAATCCGTGATACAGAGTCGATTATTTTCACCGACAGCATCAGACCACGTTGATCACTCGTTGACGACACCCTTATACCCTGTAGAGGCTGGTAAGATTCCTTCAGGCCACCATTACGGGGGGGCATATTAAAAAGGACCTACGGTACACACAAACATCTATACATTTCGATATTTTCACTCACAATACTTGGTCCTATTTACTCTGGCTCCCCGTAATATACAACAAACGTGAAGGCAGGGAGAGGCCAATGGAGAATATGTTGGTACGCAGAGGTTGTCACGTTCAAACGTTGCCATACGCGTGGTCAGCCTTTTGAATCAAACAAATCCCACTCCGCGGATATGTTGAGCCTGACCCCGACCCTGAACGTGGGTACCTACAGCATCACAAAACGTACCGCCGACGACATAACGCGTTGCCTGGTCAGGGTTTTTCCTGAGAGAGCTCGGTTGGGGTCGGCGTAGTCCTTGTAGCACCCAACATACTCGTAGTCAAGGGGTGGTATCTCGTAGTCTGGCGTCATGGTGGGCGAAGCTGTGGGATGGTCGGTTTGGGGGGGGTGGACCGTCGTACCCCTGTAGGCCGAGACGGCGCCCTGCGAACAGTCGGGGGAGAAACGAAGTTCAAAACACGATAAGCCATTCCAGAGGGTAACAGTCGGTGTCAATTTCCGAGATATAAACGCGCACGGTTCGGTGGTAATGCCCCGAAGGGAGGAAAAAGAAGCAGGGAAGGGGGGAGGGGAGGGGGGCCAATTATTCTGACAAGATGGCAACAGTGTCTACGGAGGGATGAGAGAGGCAGTGGGGGCAGGGGGGTCGTACTCGTTGTTGCTCACGGATACTGTCCTCGACCAAAGATTCTTGCCTCGCTAACTTGCAAGAATGAAGGGCATCTGAGTTGTACCGTCCACACGGATATTGTAGGATTGTATGGGTCATACAAACGTTAGGCGATCGATACCACTATATATAATGATAAATACGAAGTAAATATATGCCCTACCGCAAGCCTGTTTCCTGCGCGATTTGATTTTTTTCATCTTTGATTCGAACTTTTTGGGCGTCATTTTCGTATTTGCCTCATAAACCAAAGGAATCAGCCAAGCCTTTGTCGAGAGAACAGGGTTCCTCCGAGAGGTATTCAACTAAACAGTTTGACTCTCCAAGGACGCTGGTCAATGATTTTCACCCCCCAAAACAAAGGACGAAACATACTGTACAGATCAACATCCAGCTCATCGATCGTCCGACTGCCGCTTGTTGTCGTGCAAAATATATAAAACTTGGAGACTGTGCAATTTCTCAATTTAAACATATGATGGCCAAGGTCGTCGAATATTGGGCCAAACTCTGACGAAGCGGACCATCAGATATCCGGATTAGAATTTTTTCTGTGGGATTTTGCATAAAGGGGTTGCATCAGCAGACCCTTAATGTTCGGATCGATGGACACAAAGCTCAAGCGCAATCAAACTGCATGGCAGACTAGCTAAGGGGTTGGGAGGGGGGTCAGGCGCAGTTTTTTTTTCATCCTGTCATGCGTGACCGTAGGCGTATGACCATGCACCTTCCCATTCCAGTTCACCGACCAGGAATATATTGCCGCACCGAGAGGGAAACTCCAAAAGGTTTTCGGGGAGTCGCGTGGGCCGTGAGCTCCACCCTTTCAAGTATCTCCCGCGCAACGGTCTTGCTCGTATATGGATTGCGACGTCGTCGAGTTAATCAAGAACTTTCGTGGCAGGTAAATTTCTCGACCTGTGGCACGTTTTACGTATCCAAGGGTGGAAGCTATTGTCCTAGGACACGTTTTCTGGGGTGGATCCGTGCTCTGCATGATAGCCCTGCCCCCGGCACCTTGAGCTAGCAGGTGAGGTGGACTCTACTGTCAGACATTGTCCACTGCTTGTTTGGACACTGTGTCTCACCATGTTGTCCCTGATGGCGCGAACGTTGTCTTCGGTGTCGGTACCTGTGGGCCTTCCTTGGTAAGTCACTTCCGGGTTTGAAAAATAGTTCGCGTAGGGAGATGGGGGGTAGCCAGACCCGCAGTCGTAAGTCATAACAGTCCGGTACCTGATCCAAAACCCACAGGAAGCACGCGAGGAAGCAGGAAACGTTTCGAACTGAACGGTAACATTGCCGGAAAAAGTAACTTGGGATTTGAGTTGACACTGTTTCAGAGTCAGCAACTAAAGGGTTATAAGCTCTTCACGGATGGCTTGTGGCCTACCTGGTATCTGGTACCCGATCGAAACAAATATCGCACACAAAACCCAATAAACGACAAGAAAAATA
>JBBMHQ010148185.1:0-10558 GCA_037834295.1 Postelsia palmaeformis
CAAACACCCAGTCTTCCGCAGGCGCCCGAAGCTCGTCGAACTCCGGTTCCGCCGTCTTTCGTGGCGGTGCCCCTCCCCCCCCTGCCGCGCAGAGGCGAACGGTGTGGGGAACCTCCCCCGAGCCCCTCATAGGGAAGTACAAAACCCCGAGCAACGCATTTCCGTTTCCCAGAAGTGGACGCGGGGGCGGCGGCCGTCAGGGCAACATTAGAGTTGCTGCCACTGACCGCGACCCTCTCGTACCATCGTTGTCGCCTTCGTCGCGTGAGGTTAGGGACGGGGAGGGGGGGCAGAGCGACGCGGCGCGATGGGCGACCGAACCTGCGGCGCGAACGTCATCCCACGCGATCGGCCGGGGTGGTACTGTCGGAACTGCCAATGGTGGTGGTGGTGGGGGTGGTGGGAGTGGCGGCGGCGGCGGCGGTAGCGCTGGCCGACGCCGTTATCACAACATCTCGTCCTCGAAACGCCTCTCGAGCGTGGGGAGCAGCTACAGCGGGGAGGAGGAGGACGACGACGAAGAAAAGGAGGCTGAGGGTCGCGAAGGGGGTCGATACGAGGATCTGTACAGAGACCGGGGTCAGGGGAAGGCAAACCCCGGAGGTGTGCCACTACGCACCGGTCAACACGGCACCCGTGATCGGATGGTGGCGGGTAAGACGCGCATGTCCCGAGTGGCTTCACTGTTAAGCCGGGGCCCCCATCACGGGCCTGGTGCGGTGCCGTCGGAGGGTGTGCCGGGGGATGTTGAATCTGGCGCAAGGCGCTCGTGGACAGAAGACGGCGACGATAGGTGGAAAGGTGTTGGCCACCGCGGGGGTGGGCGGCAGCAGAGGAAGGAGTGGGACGGACGTGAGGGTGTTGGCGGTGGCCGTGGTGACGGCGGGGGTGGAGGGGGTGGGAGGGTGGCGGGGCAGGCTCACGTGAGGACTGTTGACGAGGACGCGTATCGCTTCAGGAGCTTCAGCGAGGAGGTATGTGCTATGCAGCAGGTCGTCTCCGGAAACACAACAATGTTCTCGTGTTTTACCTCTTCAAGGCTAAACTATAGCCAACCTTCGAGTATACGAAGTCTTTTATAAAAATGCGCCGTAGCTAATTTTCCATGCACCATCGTAGTCTCGAGACACGCCTTAAACTTTCACATCCGAGGGAAGCAGCTAACTGCTCGCTGCTCGTGATGAGACCTTTCCTCCTGACAGGGATAGGGGGCTGCTTTCATGTACTGCCGTGCTGTTCCGTCTTCAGTTTTGTGTATTCGTACCTTCGGGATTGCACCCACATTCTCGGTTTGACTTGGAAGAACAGTACAGTGATAGTAGTGGTCCCTCTATATTGCCGGTATGTGCCATCAGGCCAATACGCCGGCATTCTGTAGCGGGCGCCGGTATAATTCCGTGCACTGCCACACCGGTCAATCCGAGATGTGCTCAGCGATTCCACCGGCATCATAGTGAAGGGTTAGGCCACTACTGTGGTAGGATCATTTTGTGAAGAGTGTAAAGGTAGACTTGAATTCAGAACTGCTCTCCACGTATTTGGTGACGGACGACTTGAAGAAAGAGTCGCATCGTTTTTTTCAGTATTCCCAAAGTCCAGCAAGCCCCGCCTGTTTTGTGCAGGCCGGTTCGGCATGATACATACCGGATCGTCACCTTTTTTTCTGGAGCCCCCAAGACGTTTATGGTGTGGAGTAACCCCTTTACTTCTCAAAACACTTTTCCCTTCTATTTCCAAGTAGTTTGTTTGTCCCCGAAAATAGTATAAAGGGGTTTATCTTGTCGGGCTGGGGGCTGTGCCACCCCCTTCTCCCTTCGCGTCAGACCTGACACGAATGACCAAAACACAAACGTCCCCCCCGAGCGTGTTGACGTTCGGTAGCAATCGATCAAGCCGCTAAAATTACCCCGAAAAAACGATTCAGCCGCCAGTCCGTCAGTCGGCTGAAATTCGAGTCGACCAGAGCAAGAGGGCGCGGTTTGCATCTCAGGAACGGCAGGAACGCGACAGTGTTGCACATCTCGAACAGAAGATGACCTACGTAGGTCGTCTAGTTCCTCAGCGGCCGCTGTGAGAGGCTGTGCGATATATACCTGCATAGCACAGATCTAACCTACGAGGAAACATATGCTACTGTAGAGCATGCGGATTATACGGGCACCACCCGGCCAAACATGAGCTGAATCAGGCAATACCATCGGGGTTATATCTGCCTTGATATCTCTAGATCATGAACTGTCTGATCTGTATGCTCTGCAGACGATCTGCCCGAGGTGTGCAACGTTGGCAGCATGAGCATAGAAGTATTATCCCTCTCCGCAGAACTACAGTTGCCGTACGCATCGGAAAGATAGTCGGCTGTAGATCGAGAGAGAGCCACACCGCGTGAGCGAGAAGCTTCGGACGTAAGCGTGAGGGCAGGGGATCTGCCTTCTATGGCTCTCCGATCCCCGATCGAAAAAAACATACATAACTGGAAGACGGCAGTGCGATCACATCGTAGACCTTGAAAACAGATGGTACGAGGTTCTCACTCGTAAGAGATGGTGAGGCAACTCGAATAACCCTGTTTACTAAAACTAAAATACGGAGGACAAGAAAATGTAACTATATTCCCCAATAACTTCAGGCAGTTTATCCCACATGCCTTGGGGCTTAGCTACTATGTACTGCCAACACAACATCTCACACTATTTCCGAGTAAGTTGTCCCCTCAAAGTGTGTGTGCGTTGCTGAAGGAGTTGGCATGTCCATCCTCCCTCTCCCTCTCTATTTCCGCTGGTGCTATGGTGCTGCTTGAACTTCACACTGGTACAAGTACGCGTTTTTCCTCGCAACGCTTCTCCTACTTCAACATGTCCGCCTCGAGGTCTGCATAGTAGATCTTAGCGCGGCTTCGATAGATACATTGGTCGAAATTATACTTGAGCTTAAACCCTGACCCTAGCCCTAATCCGTGCACGCGTGGATAAATTCTCGGAATGAAGATGTACGAGTCGTTATTGATAATGTGTGCTCCTAACCGCTGGACCAAGTCGTACTTGAATACTACTGCATATCTCAACTGACCCGATCTGCACACCTCGACCTTTCCGCGTGCATCCATCACCTTATCATACCCCTGCAGCGCGCTCGCCGCGGCGAAGAGCTGGTCCGGCGGGAGCTGATGAGCGAGTGCACATTCACACCCAAGATAAAGGGTCTGCCACAGGTGCGGTTCGCTTTTTTTGTTGTTGTACAAAAAAAAACCGAAAGTCCGAAGGAAATTCGAAGAAAGTGCGCAGTATGTTTGAAAAAAATGCGAAAAATGCTGAAACCAAATGCCAAGAATGTTCGCTGAAAATGCGAAACAAGACGAAGAATATGTGAAGAATTTTCAATCAAAGTGTCAAGGAAGCTTCGAAGAAAGTTCTACGCGGCAAGATCGTCGCTGGTAAGATTATGTTAAGAACCACGGTTGGCTCTATCCTCCGTCCATAAGCCCGGCGCTTCATCTGTCGCTCGGGCATTTGGCGCGGCTGCGGTACATCCTTCCGCGGTGTGCTGTGAGTGCGTGTCCCGAAGTCGGTGTTTCCGATTGCTGGGGTCGTAATCAGCGCGCTCTGTAGTAGTCCTAACACCCACTTAGAGACAACATCTCTAGGGGGTAATTGTAATTTTATAGAAAAACTGTAACTCACTACTACAGTAGTGTTGGGAGGGAAATCACGGTCCGCACTCGGCAAATATCGCGGTAAGTATTCAAATGAAGTCGAAATGTTTGCCGAGGATGAGCACGACAGGGCGTGACGATATTATTTTGTGGAACATGCGGCCCATTTTGGTGTCGTGTTCTGAAAACTAATCAGAGCAGTGGAGCGGTACAGTACGTAGTTGGAGCCTATCACTCTAGATCGTTTTCTTTTAGAATCGTGTGCCTACTAGTCCACAGTATGGATTACATATCATAGCGTGCTCCTCGGTCTGTTTCAGGTTTTACAAGCACGTTTTAGGTTTTACAAGCACGTTTCAGGTTTTCCAAGCACGTCAGAGTTTGCGAGTTCTCCCCGGCTCGGTCGATAGTCGTCTTCTGCAAGCTGTGCGACACGGCGGTCGCGCATTCTTCGCGTCCATTAATCCGTCGTCGTATTTAAGGGAATAGGCCTGTGACTTCACTGGATGCCACCAGGGTGAAAAGAGTGTCAACTTTTTTCCCGAGTACAGCACGATAGACCTCCTTGATGGGTTCCCTCGGGGCTTCTTCTTCTCATTGTATAACGGGTAACCCAGTTTAAGCCCATCCGGTTCAAGACTTTTCGGAAGATGGGGGACAAGACTCCAGGTAAATGGGCTTGTCGCGAAAAATAGTCAACTCGGAATTAGGGTTAATGGATCATTTTTGCGGTATATTGTAGAATGTCAGATCATGAGTACAGAGAATACCGCGTAGATGGCGTTATCGCGGGAGGTGTTTTAGAGTGGGGTGCCCCACCGTTGCTGACGATGATACTTGCTAGGTTCTCCAGTTTTCCTGGTTTCCTATGCCTCGTGTCATACACCTGTTGGTCAAGCCATCTGGCGGTGCACAGCTCAAGCGCCGAGCGGTCCCGATGCCCCTGCGTCCCCTCACCCGTCGCTCGTCAAACGCCAGAGCTACGGCGCGACCAATCACGACGAGACGCCTTTCCTTCAGCGCGTGAGCCAATGGCAGAGGGAGAAGGAAAAAGACGCGGCCGCGCGCAAGATTGACGGGGAGGTAAGGACTTTGCCACAAACGTGCGTACCGTACGGTAACCGAACGGCGGTTACATGTCCGGGCATACAAGCAGAACAGGTCACCTAAAACAAGAGCACGAGCGATAACAAAGGCAGGCTGAGCTTCACAGGAAAAGTGATACGCTCGGGAGTCAGTATGCTGAACTTTGTGTAGAAACGTACTCATTCTCAAAAAGTAAGACCAGCCTGAACTAGCTTTTCTGTTGCTTATCGGGCATCCGGTATACCAGGTTTTCGAACATTTGCTCTCTTTGGAATCAGGTCGATAAATCAGATTTTCGAGAGAAATATGTCGCAGAAAGACAAAACTTCGCAGGTTGGACCGGTGCCCCCCCCCCCCGGGCGGAGAGCCCGAACCGGAGCCCGCGCCCCCGCGCGCGCCGTGTGCACGAGTATTTATAGTGCAAATGATAATTTCGGGTTAAAGGCACGAATATTCCTGTCAGCGATCAAAATCGCACAACCCCTCGCCAAGCGCTACTACCAAGTCAGCTGCCCTCGGCGCTTGTTTCGTAGCCATCGTTTTGTTCTTATCCCCGGTAGAACTGTACCCACCTTTTGAACAAAAAGTGCTCGGGAATGAGGAAAATATTTGCAGCTAAAGAAGGGCTCTTAACTTATTTTTAAGACCAAACCCCCGTTTGGGGGGTTAATTCCTTGGGGTTAGGCTTAATGTAGGTCTATATTCGTTTACAGTGCAGTTCTAAACGATTTAAGCTCCGAAAAAACAAAATCCGACGACAAGAAAAGAAACATGAAAAAACATGTTGCTGACAGACGCCACTGACGCCGCCACCACTGCCGCCGCCACCACTGCCGCCGCCACCACTGCCGCCGCCGCCAATGCTGCCGGTGTCGTCGTTGCCCATGCGCTCGCCGATTGTTCCCTGCTCAGGACAAGGAGCTGGAAGCGTGCACCTTCACGCCGCACGTTAACAGGGTTTCTCGTCGCGCGGCGATAACCCGGAGGGAAGCTCTCGGCGAGAAGCACCTTGCAGTAGATGACCGTCTCTACGACGAGTCCCTCAAAAGGTACATATAGTAGACACGACATCGTGGTAGCTCCTCTACCCTTACGTAGTATCCATGAGGCACCGGCGCATTTACCGTTCAAGAAATGTGCGGCCGATGTTAATCACACAACAACAAACCACACCGAGAATTAGTCAAAACTGTTGAAGTGCTTGAACTTGGACCCCCATGGTCTTTCACCCTGTCACGACTTGTCTCTGCGCCAGGGATATGGACCGGTCTCACCTTACCGCGGAACAGGCCGCAAAGGAAGAAGAACGCCTCCACGAGGAGTGTACCTTTACGCCCGACCTTGCCACTCGAAGAGCCGCTGCCGCTGCCGCAGCAGCCGCAGCAGGTAGGCCTGTAGACGCGTGGTACGATCGTATATATCTTATAGAGTACATGCCTTATCGCCTTATTGCCTCATTGCTCTATTGCCCTATTGCCCTATTCCTATTGCATTATCACCATATTGGCTTGTTGCGTTGTTGCCTTATCGCCTTATCACCTCATTGCCGTACCAGGTGTATAGCCTTATTGCCTTAATGTCTCACTGCCTCAATGTGTTCTTGCCTTGAGGCCTTATTATCTTAACGTCATGTTACCTCAATGTTGTATTCCCTCAATGCCTTACAGCCTTGTTGCATTTTTCGACGAAAACGTTTCTGACTGCAGAGGCTCCCCAACTCGATGGAGCCAAAACGATCATGTCTGGATACTATCTGCAATATTTTCGCCCTCTCACAATGTATCGTACATGCTCCACTCCGACTTTTTCTGATACCGGGGTAGTGGTCTCTCTTCTATCTGTGTATTCGTACCCGATATAGCCGTTGGAGCAGAAATCTGTATGCACAATGTCGCTGGAAGGTTTGTGTTTTTTTATGATTTACATGTTATTCGTTGGATACCTTTGTAGACAATCGGGTTTCACTCTTCACTTTTTTCTCCAGATCGATTTTTGGGTTGCGGTGTGTGTAGAGTGACTACAGTGACCGCAACCCCCCGAACAAAGTAGGTGCGCCGCCGCCTATTGTAGCCACTATTACGGAGGAGCATAGTAAATAGGACCAAGTATTGTGAGTAAAAAAACGAAAATATGTAGGCTTTTGTGTGTACCGTAGGTCCTACTTATTATGGTCCCCCGTAGTAGGTGTTATCAGCTGCTTTTCGCCGTGGTGGCCTTCAAAACGATAGTGACAATGGGTAGTGCATGTTCCGCTTGCCGAGTTTTTCTTGAGCCGGAAGCAGGGGGGGGGTACTCGATGTCATGCATGGCCATAGTCGTATGACCATAGACCCTCGCATCCCTACAATACCGGGACGGAGCACGTCGGGTATCCCCGGACCAGGCAGACATTGCTTGCACCAAGCGGGGGGGGGCGGTGGGTGTACTCGATGTCATTCATGGTCGTAGTCCTATGACCGCAGACCTTCGCATCCCTACTATGCCGGGACGGAGCACGTCGGGTTTTCGCCGACTAGGCAGACATCGCGAGGGGGGGGGGGGGCTCATTCAAAGGGCATCTCTAGACCGTTTCAAGGTTGTCCTTTAGTTTTTTATTTCATCTCACCTCCTCTCTTCACGTTGGGTGATGCTAGTAGTCGTAGCGGTGATGGTAGCACTAACGGTGCTGGGAGGGGCTACATCGCTCCCCACGGCCGATCGAGGTACCGCCACAATCAGCGAAAGCCGTCGCCGCGGCGGTTGCCACCGGCAGCGCTGTTGCCACTGTGGGGATCTAGATCATTAACTGTCCGATGATGAGCTAGATTGTGATATATCTACTGATGGTTTATATCGTGATCTATCTCCGGTGATGATCTACAGTAAACCATCATCTGCCCGGTGATGACCTAGATCATGATATGTCTCCGGAGGCGTTCTGAGATTTCCGTTTCCCCCCCCGAGGTAAAATGCGGCGGAATCTAACGAGGAGAAACATATTAATACGACTGGTGCCACGAGCATCTTGTACGTGCACATACGTATTATGCCCAACCATGTAGGCCAAAAGTTGCGCACTCATCAACCATTTGACGCCCGGCAAGGACGCCGTGGTGGCTCAGAATTCTTTTCCCCCGAAATGTGATACCTCTATCGTAAAACGCCTCTCCGGTGATCTAGATCATGGTTTGTCCGATGATGACCTAGATCGTGATATGTCCCTGATAATTTCTCTAGATCATGATCTGTCTCCGACGATGACCTAGATCATGATCCGTTTCCGATGATGAGCTAGATCGTGATATGTCCGATGATCTATATCGTGATCTGTCTCCGGTGATAATCTAGGTTGTGATCTGTCTCCGATGATGGTCCAGATCGTGATATGTCTCCGAGGATGATCTAGGTCATGATCCGTCTGCGATGAAGATCAGGATCATGATTTGTCTCCGGTGATGATCTAGATCGTGATCCGTCTCCAGTGAAGATCTAGATCGTGGTCTATCTCTGATGATGATCTAGATCGTGGTCTGTCTTCGATGATGATATAGGTCGTGATCTGTCTCAGGTGATGATCTAGGTCGCGATCTGACCCATGATCACTTAAATCGCGAAATGTTGAAGAATTTTCTTGATCGCGATCTGCACGATGATCACCTAGATCGCGCGATGTCTCCGATGGTGAGTATTGTAGATTGTGATCTGTCCAGTGATGACCTAGATCGTGATATGCCCAATCGAGGATCTAGATCATGATCTGCTTCGTAACGATCTATATCGTAATCTGTCTCCAACGATGTCTACTGTAGATCGCGATCACCTGTCCGATTTGTGTCAAACATCCCCCTTTCCTTCTGCATCTTATCTATTCACTCTCCCACGCGTCAGATGATGGCAGTACCGGTGGTAGTGATGCTTACGCTAACGGTATCGGCAGCGGCTACGTCGCCCCCCGCGGCCGATCGAGGTACCGTCAAGCAGCAAAGGCCGTTGCCGAGGCGGTTGCCACCTGTGGCACCGGCACCGGCAGCAGCGTGTGGGGAGCCGGGAGGCGCGCAAACGGGGTCGGCGCGGTCATCGGGCCGCGGCAGTACGAGCTGGAATCGTGCACTTTCACACCGGTTGTTATCGGGGCGCGCAAGGGAATGAGCCAGGCGCAGCAGTATCTTCAGGTTATATAGCGTTCGTTTTGTTTTTTTCTGTTCATTTTTGATGATTCTGTTCATTTTAGTTCCCTTTTGTGCATTTCATTTCGGTACGTATCATAGCATTCGTACTTTATGTTCAATTGCCGTGAATAGTTGAGAAAACAAAAACGAACGAAACGGATGAGGCAGCTGTGAGTCCTTCCGAGGTCGATGCCAAAACTT
Organism: Postelsia palmaeformis; assembly: GCA_037834295.1. Taxonomy (NCBI): domain Eukaryota; class Phaeophyceae; order Laminariales; family Laminariaceae; genus Postelsia; species Postelsia palmaeformis. The sequence goes on from JBBMHQ010148185.1 coordinate 9,088, forward strand.
TTCAACTTGAGTGCTGCACCTAGAGATACGCCCCCACCAATGTCGCCTAGCTAGCTCTCACGTTGGCACATAGTAACCAGAACCAAACATGGTCAGTACTAATTGCGTAAAAACGACTCATCCCATGGTAGGGGCTGCACATTTTGCCTTTTGAGGCAGTATTTTCTGACCGGTCGAGCTCCTTACGTGAGAGCCGTTAGCGGTTAGTGCGACATTTGTTTAGGAAAACTTCTAGGACTGCAATAGCAGTGGAGGAATATTGGCCTTGTTGCTCAAGCAAGGACGTTCGAAGTCATGTTTCGGATTATCCTAGTGTGAGCAGCTCCGACCAATAATAAGCCACCACCTCTGACGTGACATTGCTTGAATGCATGTTTTTTTTCGGGTCCATCGTGGGTTCTGATTTATATCAATAGTTGCCCCAGCCAGCGCTGACTGCTCGTAGCTCAATGGATATGCCGACTGCTACTTCATACATCACTGATACGTGCTGCGTTCTTCTTGCTAGTGGTCAGCCGCAGAGCGTAAGGGTGGCAGGAAAGAGGCATGGGCGGCGTTGGTAGTGTGCGAGCGCTGCGGCGTTCGCACACAACCAAGGATTTCCCACCATTCAGAATCTCCAACCAAAAAAATTGACCAACATGTTCAAATTTTTCTTCGCCTTTTTATGCTACACAAGACAGCTACTTACTAACTGCTGTAGAATTATGAAGCGCAAAGTGATCCCCCCCGGCTGGGTTCTTATTTGCGGGGATGTTCACGGATCAGATGAAAACTCGCGGGTACGGTAGGGTCGAGTTGGGTCGTGTTGACTCGACTCGAACCGTGATACTCGAAAACCTCCGGCCTTGGTAGCCCGACCCATGAATTTTCTGACCATACATGGTTTCCATGCCCTATAACCGTCAAGCCGCACATATTTTTTTTCACAAAATACGCCAGCTGTAAGTGCGACCGATCGAGTGTTCGATACTCAACTATTAAAAGCTGCGTGATGCGTCGGGTGGGCTAGCTCTTTATTCCTTCTACAGTACTGCGCTTGATGAATTCTATCAACGATGTGGTCATAGTAGGTGTTCAGTCAATCATTGTAAGCTTTTCCCCATATGCACATTTATCGCGCGCGCAGTACGGCGTCGTGGAACGCCTTACCGGAGCAGCCTTCCGCTCCCCCGAGGATTCCGGAAACGAAAACGATGACAGCGAGGAAGGGGAAGCGTTATTCAGCGGCTGGAGGGGGGGGGGGACGGGGGGAGGCGCGACGATGCGCGTTCAGCCCAACGGGCAGGGCTCTTTGGCGTGGGCTAGTGGTGCGGCAGGCGGGGATAAGGTGATTGTTATTTGTAGATGCGGGAAGCTGGGGGAGGGATGGGAGTGGGGAGGGTGGGGTGGAGGCGGAGGGTGGCGGGCGAGAGGGGGGTTGGTGGGGAAGTCGGGGGTGGAACGGGAGAGAAGGTTTCGGGGGGGAGGG
>JBBMHQ010148296.1:0-18865 GCA_037834295.1 Postelsia palmaeformis
TGGCGTGGCGATGCAGCATAGGTGCTGAGTAGGGGGGGGAGTATAATGAGGCTTTGGCAGAAGAAGGCGAGTAAATACTTGGAGAGATTTCGCCCAGAGAGGGGATGGAAATAGGTTTGAGGGTTTCTTTCTCGGGTATAATATAGTTCGGCGGTTGCGTTAGAGGTGTTGTGAGTAAGAGAATGGGTCTCTTCATGAGGGGGGACCGGGAACACAGTGTTGACGAAACTCTTCACCTGGTCAAATTTGGTTGGTAAATTAGGCATGATAATGAGGAGCATCAATAGATGCTCTTCCTAATGGGTCGTGTGTATGCCCGTCTGGGTATACCCGTAAACGGCAAAACAACTCTTCTGAAAGCTGCCAGGGCGTGGCTTCATTTATCGAATCCTGAATATTGAAGTTTGTCTGCACTTCGTCTGCACTTCTGTTGGCTCTTTTTTTTTCGGGGCGCGACCCATACACTGAACCGGTTCGGACACGCTCGGGACTGATAGACGCCCGCTATTTTTGCGCGCCGTCCTGTGCTGCTCGTGTCGAAAGCCGTGCCGAGATCGGAGAGCTAGGCGGTAGTGACTGTCATAATAGGTTGCCAAATAGTTGTCACTGAGAAAAGAAAACTTTACGCAAGTCACTGAGACGAGTGACTAAACTCTCCGCGCTCTCTCGAGCACGAAGCACGAAGTCACACTCACGCAGACCACCACCACCACCCCACCACCACCACCACTATTAAATAGTAGCTATATCGAAGATACCCAGTCTGGCAATAGTAGTCCTATCCTCTGGTGGTGTTGGTACTCGTGGTGGTGCTTTGTGGTTGCTGGGGTCCGTGTAGTGGTGGTGTCGTGGGCCTGTGGTGTGTGATGTGTGCGTGACTTGGCTGAGCGTTTGATGTAATGGCATACTCGTATATATTATTGCTGTTTTTGGGCCGCTGTGCTTGCTCGATCCTCGAACGAGAAGAGCAAAAGTATCATCATACCTACAGGACTCCACAACACCTCTACCACCACAAACACCACCACCACCAGCCGAGCAGCGGGAGCACCAGAAAGAAGCTTGCTGCTTGTGGCGGCTGGTGTTTGTGATGGTGTAGTGGTCTCTGTGTGTTATGTTGGATGTGAGATTCGCGTCACTCGGTGCTCGCGAGCGATGATTCTGTGGCTTTTGTCTCGTGCACTCCTCTCTCAAGAAGAACGAGCACCAGTATCATGTACATATAATATTTAAATACTGCTGTGTAAATTATACCGGGTACCAGTTTTCAATCACACCCACTAACCGAAATATTTGCCCATGAGCCAAAAAGGGTTCATGTGCTGACACAAATCGCTTAGAATACAAATCAATCTAATCAATGACAATTAATTGCAGAAACACAGCAAAAAGAAAAGAACCGCCAACGCAGTGGTTTAATGCAGTTAGGAGTTTGACCACTTGAAGGCGTCTGTCACGCTCCTCATTCCTACCGTTCTTGTAAATATAAAATGGGCTCACATCACCGTGCAGGTTCGATCGGCGAAACGTCGGTCAGGAATGAGAAGCGTCATTCATGACCGAAACCGCCTTTTTACTGGTCGACTCATGTCAAGTTTGGTGTCTGGTTGACACGATGTCAGATGGCGAACAGATAAGCATGCTGCACATTGTCGGATAGCAACATAAATAGGAACATGCACATTGTCGGGTAGCAAGCATAATAATCATACGTCCACCGAAAACGAAAAAGCAGCAGTACGTCAAAAGAACCTACGGCCCGCATTTTTTGGGGATGCGGAGAAAATTGGATGAATAAATCGTGCCCAGCGGCGAGTGCTACACTTGATTTTTTACAATGATCTATGCTCAACGCTGTCATAGACGTTGTCACAGTGGCGTTCAAAGGCTTGTTCAGATCAAGTGCCTGATGTCGACGTTGTCGACGAGACTGATCCGTTTCATGCCGTTTAAGAAAAAACGAAAATTGGGCGCCGACGATTCCTCACCTCACAGGGCACGATTTGAGGTCAAACCCTCGAGGCCGTATGCTCCACGGCTCTGAGAGTGTTCGCTACCACGTTTGAAGGCCGGTGATGCTGTGTGGCCGGAGTTCTCGCTCGGGACGTGCGAGTCTGGCCCATTACTGGCCGTTTTTTTCATAACGAAACTTGGTCCAGTGCGAGCACTCTCAGAGCAATGGAGCATACGGCCTCGGAGATTCGACGTCACATTGTTTGTGCCGTGTGAGGCGAGGAGTCATCGGCGGCGGGTGTTGTGTGCTGGAAGAACAGGCAGGTGTTGATGTTTCGGCATTGATCGAAAGTGGCTCATGTCTACCGACGGCACGTCTCTGGGGTTTCCACAGGATGCAGGGAAACACTGTTTTGTTTTCTTGTTTCGGGTTCCCGTAACATTAAGCCTTCATAGTTGTGGTTGCACGCCTCTTCACGCCATCTGTTCATCGGCAGAGGAGGCCTTAACGGCTTTGTTGTACGGAGTTCGAATGAATTCTGAGGGCATTTCTATGCCAAAATGGTTTCCGTGTCTCTGGAAATGTCACCTTCTCCTGCTGCTTTGATGTCTTTGCCGATATAAGGGCTGGGCTTTCTTTTGCCTTTTTTTCTCTTCTGGCAAAACTTGGCATTTTTGTTTGTTGCCAGGACGCAAAGGAAAGCGAAAAAAAGTTTTTTTTTCGGATTGCGCGCAATAAAAACAAGACACAATTTTTGGGTATTTTTGCTCTTAAGGGCCTCCGTAACCGTAGACTACTACCAGCGTAACAATGTAGTATCCCCGGTATGTGTGTCGGTTTTTGTCGCCATCATAGAGCTTGTATCACTCCAGGCGTTTAGAGTCGGCAAGGATTCTGGTTGTGCTTAATGTCAAGGGGTAGAAATAACGGTTCGATGTGAAGAACGCACACAGAACCTGGTACTGTATGTCGCCTATGTCTATAAAGCCAGTCTCCCTCATCTAAATTAGGCCCAGGGCTTCATGCTTCCACCCGTTCTATAGAGTAGTGCGTCAAGAACGCAAATCTGGTGCCGCTGTCGCGCTCGTTATGCATGCTTGCTGTAGAATGCGTACGTGTCAAGGACGCCGGGTACAGTGGCCGGTTTCGCCCGGCAGAATACTTGGGCGGTCAATGGCTATCTTACACAAGTACGTACATACCAGATACATGTATTGAAATGGCTTTCCCGGAACAAAGACATATCTACGCCGTTCAGACCTCGACGAGTTGGGCAAACTAACCCATACTGCGTGCGTCAGCAAGGCAGCAACAGCAGTGCAATTGCACAATATCACCTTGGTACCTGGTAAATACGTGACAGGCTAACATGTAGTTCGGCGATTTTCTGCCGTCGGAAGAATTGTTGTTTGTGTGTTTTTTTACACTGGAACACTCGAACGTACATCAAGTATATCGTACCAGGTACGTATGCGGTAGCTGTGAATGGGAAACAATTCAATAATGGAAAGCCTAGTCTGCCCTGTACGTACGTGTACGTGCAGGGTGTATGCGTGTACAAACAATAATCTTTTGCAAAACCAAACATGAATACGGGAACATGAATACGAGCCGAGCCTCTCTCTCCACTCGCTCATGACGAGAGACTTCAGAGACCCACTACTACCACAGTATGCCGAGTCCGAGGTGTCGAAGTCGTTCTCTCTCATCGCGGCCAACAACTCGTTGTATGTCTCCACCGACGACCCGGGGGTGAAGGTGGCGGGGACATGGTCGCTTTCGTACACAGGCATGTCATTCCGCTAAATCCCCGATCACTTCTTGCAACGATTTTAGGAGGGAGAGCAAGTGAGTTGACCACCACAGTAGACTAGGAAATCATAACAACAGTAGACCTACTAATAGTCTAGGCCTATCAATCGGCAGCGGGCGGTGTCGTGCCGTGTGCTCGTGTACCTGTGCTCTGCACGCCCAGCTATGCACGTCAAGCACGAGGTTCGGGAGTGACCCCGGATTTCCACCCTCCCTGCCTTCTACCAGGATGAAACTCTTGGGATTTACCTGGTACGCCGGTAGGGCTCACCGTACGTCGGTGGAGTCCACGACCCAAACAGTGAACTCGAATGGTTAGTAACAAAACTCACATTTCTTCCTGGAAGGTTGACGTTAAAATTTTATGTTGTTTTAGTCTGATCACCCAAGTTGTCGGATTCTGGTTGACGCCATAATTTTTATGCTTTAGCTTATCGCCCTCGGTGTTCTACCTTAACTGATCTCCAAGTCGTCGGATTTTGACTTTATCCGATGATGTGGGCGATCAGTTGAAGTATAACATTTCTCACGTCAACCATCCGAAAATCAATGTGAGTTTTGTTACCAACCGTTCGATCAATGTGAGTTTTGTTACCAACCGTTCGAGTTCATTGTTCGCCCAAGTCGTCGGAGCTTGGATTAATCCCTTACGTCGGTATGGCCAATACGTCGGTAGAGTCCTTGACTCGAACACTGAACTCGAAATGTTGGCAACAAAGCTCACATCTACTTCCGTATAGTTGGCTTGATAATTTTGTGCTTTAACTGATCGCCCAAGTCGTCAGATTTTGGTCATCAACCATGCGCGTTCACTGTTTGCCCAAGTCGTCAGACTTTGGCCCAAAATCTGATGATTGGGGTCGTCGGAATCAAGCGAGATGTTTCCGGTCCGATTTTACACATTCAGACAGCATGGATAGATACACTGGTGATTGGGGCCGTCGGAATATTGAAGCGAGATGTTTCCGGTCCGATTTTACACATCCGGACAGCATGGATTGATAGACTCGTTTCGGGGATCGAAAAACTCAACATCTGAAGAAATAAGACAGGGTTATTACTCGATATCATGCATGGCCGCAGTCCTATGGCGATAAACCCTCGCATCCCTAGAGTGCCGCGACGGAGCGCGTCGGGTTTTCACTTACCAAGCAGGCATTGCTCGCACCAAGCACGAAGCGCCGTTACGTGTTCGGCGAGTCGCATGACGAGTGAGCCGCATCCTGCTAGGAGCCGCTTGTGAAGCGGCCTTTGCACATTGGTGACGGCGTTAATGCGCTATTAATAGATCGAAATTCCGGTGTGACCACTTCCAGAGAGGGGGTGGTCTGAACATCCCCGGGTGAACGAATACATTTTCCAATCCTTCAATCTAACCACCACCTGCTGGTGGTACGAATTAAGAATATCCTTACTGCTGTAGGTTCACGATAAAATTGTTTATGTTCGTCACAGCAAAGGGACGCTAGCACTCTCAGGAATGCGTAGTAGGCGTTTCGATAACATGAACATACGACTTGGAACTATTACTGGAGGATGGGGATTGCAACCAAGGTCCATTTTTCGTAATTGTAAACTATTAATAGTTGATGCTAAAGTTCCAAAAGGTCTGAGCTCTTGAGCCCTTTTTAGCGTTTGTTTGGATCCAGTAACTTACTGGGAACGTAGTGTTGCCTCCCGCCGCATCTTCGACGACGACTGTTGAAGAGATATACCATTCACCTCGAGAATCGCAAAGTTTGAGCAAAGGCCGTTTCTTCATCTGATATCTGTGATGTAGCCATCCTGTTATGCTCCCTTGCGTGAAAGTCGGGTCGCTTCTTCTGGCTGACTACGACTGCCGTCTGGCGTACCCGCCGCCCTCACACTCCATCCGAAGCATCCCTCGATTTCGCGGGCTGCAGCTTACTATAAGGAGCTGTAGCTGTCCTCAAGTGAAGTGCAACAGTTGAGCTAGGGCTGGTTCCGTATCGTTTTGAGGCTCGAAACATTCTGCCAATAATTACCACTGCAGCACCTCCACGTCGCGGTGTGGGCATATTGGTGATGACCTGCAGGAGATTAATCTCGAGAGAAATACAAGCTGATGTGATGAACCTTTTTTCAAGTCACGATTACTCTCCGGTAAGCACGAGCCAGCCGAAGTTCTAGACGCAGCGTGTCAAGATAGCCGTAGTATTTATGTTCCGACAAAACATCAAATAGTAAATGTTCAAATTAGCAGAAACCCGGGGAACAGGAGATGCTTGGGTGCACGCGTGGCCTAAAACCGTTTTTTCTGCTCATCGACATCCAGCAGAACCAGCGTTTGTGCCGTTTCTTCGTTCTTAGGAATAGAGAGATACAAGTTATGTGTGTGGTCAAAACAAGATGCCGCAGAGAGAATACATTGTTATGCAGTGAGCAGAGTGGACAAGGCAACGCCATGGCATCGTACTGGATAGGCACGACATACACAGTCTTCATAAGAGAGAAAACGACAGACGCATAACAGCAATAATATCCCATTCGACTGAATAGCAGAAATCCCTTTATATTTAGTGTCATCCGAAATGCCTCTATACAAAAGGTCGGGCTGGTATTATTACGAATATGTCACCCAAACCATCATTGTTGTTGCGTGTCTAATTGCTGGCGTGTGCATATTGCTGTTGCCGTATCCAGTACGACCGCATGGCATTGTGCTAGGTATCCTGTCAAAAACAACACACCTGTTCTATGATATATATACGTGGCCCTTTGGGACCCTGAGATAGCGACCAGAACGACGTCTACGAGCAGCGCGAATGCCTGACGGTACTGACTGGCGGTATCAGCGTGCGTGCGCTCGTTCCTTCACGACGCCTTGCAGTGTAGCCGAGGGACACCACTCTGTATCATTCTCCGATCACGCAGTGGCCGTTGCTGCAATCGTTTCATTTATATCGCTAATTTCCCCCTCTGAAGTCTCAAGATAGTTGAGGAGTTGAGGCACCCCACACTAAGGCATTACCGTACACAAATATGCAAGCACTCAAATTGGGAAATATCCGGTCTCTTACAGCTATTACGGAGGACCAAACTGAATAGGACCAAATACTGGTTGTAAAAATAACGAATTGCATAGGTTTTTGTGGACACCGTAGATCCAGTTTACTATAGCCCCCCGAAATAACAGCTGTTGTGGTGGCAATAATGTTATTATTTGATTGTAGTGTGTAGGCGCGAATGTGCTTCGTATATTCCTACGACTATTAACGAGGATCGTAGAAGTCTCCATCCAACAAAGGTCGTCTGTGGTCACCGAGAAACGTCCCAAAGATAGGGATACAACTGCTCGTCGCTCGCGCGTCCTCGTGATGCACTTCACTTCCCTCGGATCCTTTCGAGTGGCTGGCCCTCGGATTCCCCCTACCTTCGTTCCTTCCTCGGCCTTCCTCTCCTCCCTGCCTTTTTCCCTCTCTCAGTGCCTCCCTTCCCCTTGTCTCCGCTCCTTCTCTTTCCGATTGATTCGACACTACAGCAGTACGAGTACATTCATTCATGTATCGAGGTGTTAATCAAGCCGTTGTTGTTGCGTGTCTGGTCGGTGGCGTGTGCATGTTGTGCTTGTCGCACCCAGGACGACCGTATGGTGTTCCATTTGGTTTCGTGTGAACAACACGCACTGTTGTAACTGTTGTAACCGTATACAGTCGGTGGCCCTTTTTTCATCATATGTACAGTCGGCAGTCATTTTCACGGCACCTCACTATATGGTCATACCGTATAAGTTGTACCAGACCCTTGAAATAGGGAAATTCGTGTCCGCTCTAAAGCTTCCATCGCAACACACCTACCCACTTATTCGCACTGAGTCGCCTCTTTTAAGCGCATCAGGAAGGTGATGCTGGACACCGAGAGAGTACTCATATTATGTTCTACGAGACGACACTCGACTGCATGCTGACCGAGGAAACTTTTTGACTGGCGGAATGTTGAACAAAAGTAGACGTCAACCCAAATAGTCCAGATCAGAAGGGATCCAACGCGTTATGAGGTACACAAACCGCAGCCGGTCAACGGCGAACGGCCGGGGCTTGTATTTTTTGCGACAATATGCGAGTAAGTTGCCAACGTTTTCCGAGGCGCAGAACAACTAACAACTGTGGAATTACCATCGCCATACTTTAGTCGATCACGCGTAGTAGACTGTGTCGCGTCGGAGATTGTGTACACCACAATAATTTTTCTACAGAGGTTCACCCAGTGGGTATGGCCCTGATACACAGCATCCATACGCGCAGCTTGACTTACCGGAGTCCAGTATCCCCGTGGTCTTGATACATTTTCGATGCGTCGCGAGCGTCTACGGCGACTTCTGAGACATTGTAGGGTTTTTTTCCCCTGATGTTTCTTGCGGATCGCGGCGCTTCTCCCGACTCTAATCGCTGGGCTGCAGTGGTATTGTTCAAGAACCAGACGTGTTCGGCTGGGGCGCGCTATGCACCGTAGACAACAAGCTAGGCCTCCTTATCTACCGAAAAATACTTGTCATTCGTGTCCTGATAACACGGTCGACGCGACCGGGCCATTTCTCTTTGCTCATTCAGTAGAAGAATGGGTACAATTATACTTCTCGGTTTTCCCGTCATGCCGCACAAATAGCCCACCCACCACACCATACACAGCACACACCACGACCGCACACTGGGCAACGCCCAACCTCCGATCACCACAATAAAACGCTCATCAACACCACCAATGGCATACTCCACCATTTACCAGAATCACGCGTTACCTGGTATCGGTACCTCGTGCTAGTACTCGTCGTTGTTTTCATTTTTCTCCCCAGGTAGATGACGAGATGCATGTAGTATGTGTGTGTTGCGTGTGCTGGCTACTACTGTACGTGTTTTTGATAATCCTGCTGGAACTTCAGAGTGCAAGACTGACGGGAAAAAAAATAACGATTGTAGCAACGCCACTCACGGCCTGATTGGGGGATGATGTAAAGAGGACCTAATATTGTCTTTAAAGTTAGGAAAATAGATAGGGTTTTGTGTCTGGCGTCCCCTCCGTGATAGTGTGGAAGGAATCGTGCGGCACGGGCGCAACACGATCCCATCCGTACGGCTGGGTGCTCACTCGCTCCTACACGATTGCCAACTCTAACGACGTGTGCTACCACAGAGTTGGCATATTTCGGCTGAGATGTTTTGTGAATGACGGGGTTCCTTCACCCAAAATTGTCGGAATGCAATGACCTTACGTATCTGTTTATGATTCGATTGTTTTCAGCACCTGGGGACACGGGATTTTTTTGCCGGGTGGCACGGTCAGTTTACAGCAGTAAGTAATAAAAAATCAGTGTTTTGGGTGGCTTGGTAGAATACTGCAAGAGTCCCTCAAGGCGAAAAACCTCATAAAGCAAACGTTGCATCTCTACCCTGGCATTTATGTGTCTTATCAGTAACGTCATTGCTTCCGTCGCTATCTCCGGATCCCAAAGGTGTTGGTATGCGGACGTACTATGTTGTACCAGGTATATTATACTGAGGACATGATACCACGACGTTGTCTTCAAAGGACAGACATTATACCAGACCGCTTGGCAAGTAGCATTTTAGAACTCGAGTGTGCGCACGGACTCACGCAGACAATAACGTTGGTTAGCGTTCTATCGAAGTACTTTATTTACCTGACGCTTTGCTCGCGAAAAAAACTACAGTAGGCATTCCGCCAGCTCCTCGCCATGCGATGCCGACCCTGTTGCCCGGTTTAACGTTCTAAGTTACTCCTACGTTTGCGAACGAGATGACACAGTAACATATTGTTGGAGATACATCGGGCGTGTACGTTCCTCCCCAAACGTGTCTCACGATATCATCTAGGAACCCAGCTAACACCGTGACAATACGTTACGCACAATGGGCAGCCGCCCATAACACAGTAGCACTAACTGGTGCCAATCCTGATGCAACGTAATACTCCAACGTTTTGTTAGGCGATCGACGGACGGTATCGTAACGTACCACTTGTAACACTTTGTGATCACAGCACCTACAAAACGACAACAGGGTAGCGTAATAGCGTGAAGTGACGAAATGTTCTCGCTGGCACTTCACCTAAAATCAAACGTTGAGTGTCGGGTTCTCCGTGGTGTTGAAAATTTGAGTGATTGGGGCCTTCAAATTCCATCCCTTCGCCGCACGCACCTTGTTCGTATGTTTCACGCGACAACATCATGGATATGTATTACATATGATCCACATGTGACTCTACGCGTGTGATCCGTTTACCCTGTATGACGGCCACAAATCCTAACTGAACCCATTAATGGGCTGCTGAAGGGGTTTCTTTGTCGCACAGAGCAAGAAATGGAAATCAGGATCAACCATTCATTTTCAGCACGACAAACACTCGATGAAAAACTTTTTTTAAATCATACAGACATTAACATTGTCCAGACGACAATGTTTTGCTCCTCGTCCCGCTGCGTCACAAGCATCACGGCGTGACTCCGTGTTCTGCTCTCGCTCCGGCTCCGTCACGTCCGATAGCAACATCTTGCTCGTCGTATCCCCTTCACTTCACCTTGTTTATAGCAAGTTGACCATTTTTACTCTCGCCCCTGGTGCATCCATCCACAATACGTTGATTGGCGAATAGCTTGTTCACATCGAGTGAGTGTACAGCCTGTGACCTTCACTGCCAAAATGTCGCTCTCGCCAACCCTACAGTACACCATAATGCCTGGGAAGCTCGAAGGGAAGGTTGCGCTCGTCACTGGAGCATCGACAGGCATCGGGAAGGCAACAGCGATCGCATTCGCCAAAGAAGGAGCAAAGGTATTTAATTGTAGGGTGTGCAAAACGAGAAGAATTCGCTCAGAGCTACCTGGTACACCATCGTTGTGATACAGTATTGATAGTGGCGTTCATCGTGTAGTGTGCAGTGCTCGTAGTACAAGCCACCTATCTGGTAATTGTGGCGGGCGCTGTTTCGATCTCTGAACTGCCGCACAGGATACCCTCTACTGTGTGAATATATACTGTGGCACGAAAGCGAACACTCCAGTACGGAAGTCATAGCAAGGGTGCTCGACAGAAGGAGAAACAACCTACACTCCTTCCTAGCGATACAATGAAAAACTAACGAGTGCGTTGTTATTTGTGGCAAAAAATAGGAAAAACTGTTTTCCCCATATTTATAGTTCACCTGGTTCTGGTATAAATCCCCTTTCAGGGTCTCGCTAATGGGTAGTAGGGTGACGGCAAGGGTGCCCGACAAGGTATAAAACAACCCACACTCCTTCCCAGTGTCAACATGACAAACTAACGAGTGCGTTAGGAAGTTTGGACAAAATTACGAAGTGCGAGTCTTCTCATATATATTCGTAGTTGACGTCGGGAAATAAATTTCTGGTGTACCCTCACGGGGTGGGATCTGCAGGGAATGCGCGATTATCTTTAAATTATCAGCGTCTTCTGTGCCAGGCACCGTGTCAGGTACTACTGTACTGTATAGTGCGGATATTTGCGACACACTCTTTATCGAGTATGACATCCAACTGGGGCCAGCAACCCTTCTCAGGCCATACCAGGTATACACTGTGTGTGCTTACTGAGTGCTACAGCCGTGGACCGTGTATGCTGTATGTGCAAATAAACCTTGCATGACTCACGCAACCATGGCAGCGTCAGCCTACGGCGTGTACCAGCCCCAGATTCAGATGCGCATGTATTTGGCTGCAGTATTCGCACGTTTGCAGGCGACGCCCAGGCGTAAAACAAAACGACGGCGACGGCCAGCCGTTCTCTGTGGTTGTCACCAGTCTACAACAGAACGCACGCAAATAGAACAGTGCCACGGCATGCAAGCGCGGTGGGGTATTGTCCGAGCTGCTCGCACGAGGAGCTCGATGTCTCACTCGATTCATCACTTCGAAGACATTTGTTCGCGCGATCAGACCAGTATTTCTCAGTTTTTGACGCACTACTTCTGTACTCCGAAAAAAAAATCACCACAGCAGCAATAAAAGTTCCGTACCATAACCGGTGGGTAATTTCTCACTTGATGAACTCAACCGGTCAGAAAATACTGAGCCGTAGAAGGAAGGCCCTACCGTGGGACGAGCCCATACGCAGCGGCATATATTTTCTTGCGTGCGCGGCTTGGCCGCGCAGAACAGCCAGTCGGTGATATTTGGTTGTAGCTTAATGAGGAAATCGAGCGGTCGCTCTTTCCCTTATTAGCGGATTTCGTGGGTCCACCCGCGCTGCAAATAAGCAGCGAAGATAAGACACGCAGCGATCGTAGGAGGGATATTTATTCACCCCACAAACATAACCATCAGCTATATCACTGTGGCTTTCTCGTCAGCCGAGGAATTATGTACTGTACGAGTCCTCAATCCTATGTGTGCCTCACTGCAATAAGTTTCACAGCTCGTGGAGCGCTCACAGCGATTCTTACGGAAAGTCAGTTTCTGGGGCTAGGTATATGTGGGGCTTCTTACTTTACGGAAGAGCCAGAGCAATATTACAGCAGTAGGTACAGTATCCTGTTGCCGTGACTGTTAGGTAGGTGGCAAGGAGAAAATGGTTACAAGGGCGGCGCATGCTGTCGGTACGTCGCAAACCCAAACACGCGTATCCGTGTACATTGTACTGCTGTACATACACTGCAGTAATCCAAGCATGCAACAACCTATTAATAGTGAATGCCCTGGAAGCCGTAGACGGCTTGCGCCTGCACTCGCTTCGCTTTTCCGGCGAGTGCTCTTCAATTGTTGATTTTATCCGAGTATTGTATCACATTCCTCCGAACGAACGTCACGCAGTGGGGATGGATGCTCGATTGGTGCGTTTCGGGTAGGCACGACCTGAACCGCCTACTGCTGTGTAACCAAGTCTAGTGCAGTTCCCAATTCACGTTTGCGTTCAACTTGTTAGCTTTCACGACTGCATGCTGTGATGTTCGAGTCTTGCTCATTGAGCGTGTAATATGTGCATGATATTTCTGGTATCTGAATACTTTGTAACTACGGTATAACATCGTAACTCAAAAAAAAGATTGATATCATTCAGCAGTTTTAGAGGAATGCCATATTCCACCATTTGCTGCTCTATTAGTAGAGCAGGACGGATTTTCATTTTGCTTAAAGCTACGGTAGTAGTGTCTCATGAACGGACGTTGTCGGTCCAGATCACATCCATGGCACACACACTGCACGGCTACGTACCCCGTACTAAACGCTTCAAACAACACAAGCGCCGATAGATTCTAGGGATCACCCTAGCCCGAGTAATCGATCGATGTTTCACCCGTATACCTGGTAGCTCTGTAGATAACACCTCCACAGAAGCCTAAATACACGTATTTGAGGTGCACGTATGTTTGGTTCTTTGCGGCGTGAGTGGCTCGAGATTTTGCATGTTGTAAGAATGATCTTGCAGCTGTATCCTGTTGACCTCACATAACGCATCGCAGCCACATGCTAACCGGGAATAATATCTGGGACTCTGCTTATCTCCACCTGGCACGTTGCCCGGGAGTACCTGACTGTCCTTAATATTTGTGGCTGCTGTCAGAAATCTCACTCTGCTCGCTCAGCTGTCTCCGGACATCTTCTTCGGGATGTGTTCAAAATAAATCGACCAACCCGAGTAATCGATACACCACCAGAGAGCAGGTCGAGTTCAGAACCTAGACAAAACATCTGTATTCAACGCTGGAGTAGACCATGGGCATTCCTCTGCGTGCTAGAAGCCTCGGAGTAGGTATGCTGCACAGCTGCTTAGCGTCTGAGCTATCCCATTGACCCCAATCCACCACGCAGTGTCGCTGTATTGTTGGCCGCCAGGCACCTTGTATCAGGCCATGCGCAAACACCAATAAAAGGATACGCGTTCGATTCGTTTTTCTGCCCTGCAACCTCCGCAATCCGTGCCAGGTGGTTTTGTCAGCCAGGACGGAGGGGACCCTGCAGGTCGTCGCCGAAGAAATTAACTCCGGGGGAGGGAAAGCCGTCGTTGTTGTGGGCGACGTTTCAAAGGTAAGAACGTTGAGGGACGTAGCCGAAGAGTGGGCTACCGTAGACCTGGTCGTAGTAGCGTTCTTCGATAGGCTCTCCACTACCAGGTATCTGTTTACAGTGTCTGAAATGTCCTGGTGCAGTGTGTTTTTGTTTGTGAGGGATAAACCACTAAACAAACGAAAAGTCTGCAGGTGTGGTTGGATGTGTGAGGTACCTAAGACGACAGTCATCCACACCTTCACGTCCATATCCCTGAACTCAGTAGGAGCACAGGGCCAGCATCGTTGCAAACCCGTCTAGATAGGGGGACTCGGAGAAGCACACCACAGAAGCAAAAGGCAGAG
Organism: Postelsia palmaeformis; assembly: GCA_037834295.1. Lineage (NCBI taxonomy): Eukaryota > Phaeophyceae > Laminariales > Laminariaceae > Postelsia > Postelsia palmaeformis. The sequence goes on from JBBMHQ010148296.1 coordinate 14,111, forward strand.
TGATATTATGTAATGGCAGGTATCCATATCTGGTGCAGCCCTATACATATCATCAGTAGGACGCTAGGATATCCTACGATGCTCCAGATTCTCCAGCGCCTGCCCAAAGTAACGCACAGGCCCGAAGAGACTTGGGACACTTGACAAAAACCAACGAAAGCAGGGGCAGACGATATGTCTGCAGCCGAAACAATACCACGAGTAGATTCAACCTGCTGATGAGATGCAAGAACACTACCAACCCAGCGGTTCAGCTCCAATAGTTGATGTTGAAACAAACACAAAACCCCTCACAACAATAATGAGATACGACATGTTGTACCGGTAATGGGTAGGTTGACCGACGGAATCCAACGCAACACACATATCCAATCGTGGGAAAACCTAGATCTGAGACATGCATTGAACATCACAAGCAACGACAAGTCGTAACACCACGCACGCAGCTTGTAGTTCATTTGTATGCCAGCCATAAGATGTAGTGCTTTGAACGCACCCCGAAATCCCTGTATAATAGCAAAACACAGCGTACGGCATGATGCAGTGTTGAGAACAACCGCACATGATTCAGAACAAAGTACCACGTATGACACGAGCTTGCCCGACGATATGTTCGTAACTACGCCGCTTGCCCTATACCCGCCTCGGAAAATCGGTGCCTTCTGTCCGCAGCGATACCTACTTTCCCGCTGGGGTTTGTTTTCAACGGCACAGTAGCACCAACCGCACATGATGTTGCTTGGTGTGGGCATAGTGCAGTGCTCGCGGCCGAGCACGATGTCTTCATACCCAGTTCACATATTGATATGATATATATGCCTGGTACGTTCGAGTACAAGACAGCAGCGAGGTCTGGGATCACATTCTTTAAATGACAACTTGTTCGTGATTCTATACGAGGTAAGTTTTCAAGAGCTGAAGTTTTAGTATGCCAGGTAGTACAGGTCCCAATATAGTGTATTTCATAATTAAAATACATGTATTGGGTACATGCATGCATTCGAAAATATTTCGAAAAGTCTGAACTATAGCAAATATTTTGTATCCGTATATACCAAAAGTTATTTATATCCCAGGTTTTTAATTCTGTAATATATACACAAAATTACAACATAATAATTAATATCCCCCCAGCCGAACGCCATCCCAGATGATGGAAACCAGAACGTCCTTGGGTGCTCTGTGTGTGGCTTCAACGCATTTGTGCTGGTTACTTCCCCTGAGAAGATTTTCCCTGGTAGCCGGTTACCGCGGGAAGTTTTCCCGTGGTGGCCAGTTCCCGTCCAAAAAAACGTGAATTCCCGTGGTTAGTTTACTCGGGAAGGTTTCCCGTCGAGGCCAATTCCCGTAAAAATGAACGTGACTTCCCGCGGTGGCTAAATATCGCAGAAAATATCCCAAAGGTTGAAAATCGTACATGAAGAAGGTCCTAAGATAACCAACCCTCGCCAACAGTAGTAAGAGCTCTTCGTCCGTTATTGTAGTGTGACTTTTTTCCTCGTCTGTCTGCCACCACAAGCTCGAACGTCCCACAATGATCAAATGCTGTGCCACAGCAGTAGAGGCAATAATAGTAGGCGGAACATTTTTTTCACCGTTCACCATCTTTGACAATGTCAGGCACCTCTCCGATGCCGCACAGAAGTCTTTTTTTCGTTGACCAAATCAGGCACACCCTTTCTGATGACAGTCAGACGTAGATAAATCACCCTCCGCGGCTAAACGTTTCACGCGCCTAGCTCCTTTCCCCGTCTCACCAACAAAAACAGGGACCGGGCTGCTGAAATTGCCAACAGTTCCGCAGGTCAAGTCAGCAACCCAGGGGCGGCAGTATCCAACCCTTCTTCGGAGTGTCACATGCCGGGCGTGAATAACATTATCGGATCTCATGGACGTACTGTAGCTCGAACGCGCATCGCGGGAAATACTGTGAGTCGGCTTGTTCCGTGAGAAAATGCCCCACGAACTGGGCTTGACTCAGAAGCACCCCCAGTGAATCTCTCCGGCGTGTGCACCCTTGTTCCATCAATACCAGCTTCACCAGAAAACAATCTCACCACAGTGATGTACCGTTTTTCCTGTCAAGTCGCTTCTTCGCACCGGACCCGTTGCCGAGTTTCGCAATAAGCACTGAGGCTTGGACTGCCTGTAACTGAAATTCGGGAATTTCCCTCGGTCCGAAAAATCTGTTACCTCGCCGTGCTGCTGGCTATTTCTCGCACCACCCTAGTTATCCTCAGTTTCCCAGCGCTCGAAACTTCCTGAAGGTCCTTGTTCACTTCGAAAATGCCGGCTGTTGACCTCGCCTCCGCTACAGTCCCAAGCATTTTCAGTGACACGGCATCTTCTACAGCGACCATATCGGTAACTGCCCTGTCCACCGCGACGTCGGCCAGGCTTTTTCGATATCCGGCCAAGTTGCGGGACACGACCTCAAAGGCTCTCCGGCTGTTCCCTCGGTGTGTCGTCTATCATCAGATCGTCACGGACGCTTGCTCGATTTTTTTAGGGCCTGAGGACTTATTATATGAATAACTATTGTGAAGGACTTCCCAGCAACCGGTTTCTACGTACCCCACATGCATGTCGTCTGTATCCTTGAAAATTGACCTGAAGATCGCGTCCGCGATGCAGCACTTACTTGTGACCCACGTACCAGGTAGATAGCATATGTGGACGACACGCATGTGCGATAGTGGGCGAGGAACACTTTCAGCGGCAAGCTGCAGGCGATTGTACACAGCAACGGTGTTGATGCTGCTCTGAGACTGGACCACATACCGTAGAGAACCCAAAACTACGTCATGACTCATGGGTGAGACATGATTTGTACGAAAGTTGCTCAAATGAGTAGGCGGGTATGCAACTTCTCGCGAAAATCCCCATTGGCACAGCAGTACCGGTTTCGGAAAACTCGCGCCACTGATCAAGTAACTCACCGCAGGTCTACGGTGTAGCCGCTTTCAGGCTCGGAGATTTGAGTTGAGGGCACTGACGCACATTTTCGGTAAATATGGTTCGCAGAACTTTCGCTGTATCTGGGTGCTGCCTGTTGTTGTCGTTGTTTTTATGGATACTCACTAGGAGGATGTCACGACCGCAATGACGTCGGTGAGCCACGCCTAAACCGCATCGGCAGACTGAGTCCCGAAGCCCTTGATTGACGCTATCCTCATGCCACCGATGCCCCCATCTGCCGCCATTGGCATCGCGCTCGTCCGGACGCCAACGCTACCATCCTGGATGCCCCGGCATGGTGTCCCTAAATGCGGCGAGACATCTATGATTCTCGTACAATATGAAACGTTGTACACTTCAAAATATGTTTCGGAGGTCGAAAACATTAAATACCTGTGGTCCGAACGAATCCACCCTTTGTCTGGACAAAAGGACAGGACGACATTCGATTCTGCAGCTTAGCTGGGCTCCTTTCGGGCCCCCACTCCCACTGCACGGGCTTGGGAACGCTCCATGTCGCGGCTATAACTCTCTCGCCGCAACAGGAAGATATCCAGATTACTTATTGCTGTATAAACACGTCAACAACCTCGAAGAAATCTTGCACGCAATATCACAACCCGGGACTACGGTTTTTCGCAAAAGTATCCGTACGTGTTCTGTGAGGCATGCATGGAAACGGTTACCCACACCTCCATACCTCCACCCCTGAACTCGGCAGGAATCCGAGGCAAGCATCGCGGCGCACACAGCTAGATACGTGGAATTGCAAAAGCACACACAGGTAGCACAAAGAGTCAGTGGCATCTAGGGATGACATCCCAGCATCCCAGGAGGTATCCATATCGTGTGCTTCGTACATGCCTGTATGAAACCCGCTAGGATATCCTGGGATGGCCCAGGCGCAACAGATAAGATGCACGTTATTTCGACACCACCGCCGGTGCGGTGGAATCTCCCAACGCAGCCCTACCGTATACTCATATATATGTACGCACCTTCGACTGACGTGCGGCAGTCAATCGCAGAATTGATATTTTGCTCATCACTGTGGTTGTTTCGAGCGCGATTTTGCGCGGCAAGCGCTGTTGTTGCCCATGAATCGGGGAACGTATCCTCCCCTTTCTGGGATCTTGAGCTTCTCCCTTCCTCGAGTAAATCAATTTATCATATTCGCCGTTCTTTTTTCTTCCCAGTCGTGACTCAGACCCGGGGTCACCAAGCAGGCTCTTCTGCATCCTCCTCATTTCGGTTCTTGCCTTGCACTTTCCCTTCCTGGAAATATTCGACTCTTCCTTGTCGATGCGCATCCAACCCATCGTCAATCGTGCTGAAAGGCCACATGTGCCTACGAGTGTGCAACTTCCGGTGGTAGTACTACAGTCAGTATATCTATTTCTGGATTGCTAGATGGAACTCCACGCAACATGAAAATGAAGCTGGGGTCAAATCCCGCGTACCGTCAAAACGGCGCAGGCTGGCTCAAGTTGCTCTCTTTCCTAGCCAACGTCTACGCCACTTTTTAGTCGCACCCTCGAACGTTGGTACACGTCTCCTTTGAGCCCTCACCAAAAGTTGGCGTTACGTTTACGGTGTTTGTTTCTCCGGGTAGGTGGAGGTTTAGTTGATTGAGTATTTGTCATTCAGAAAACATTATGGGCAATTTAGACCTCCTCAAACCCAACAATTCCACGAAAAACGACTGAATGATGCATGCATGTTTTTTTTTTTTTTTTTTTTTTCTCATCCCATTCATTATCTTCGCCCTTCTTCTCTCTCTCCCTCTTCAGTCGTAAC
>JBBMHQ010148407.1:0-18859 GCA_037834295.1 Postelsia palmaeformis
TTTTCAAATAAAGTCTCACCACGGTGGGATTTGAACTTGGGTACCAATACCAATGGTCTTTGAAGCTGACCACTATTTAAGAGTCTACCGGGGCGACCGGCTCCTCTGGAGTAGAAGAATACAAGAATACATCGTGCATGAAGAAAAAAGGCGAGATCACGCACAACATGTATGATAACTAAAGCACATGATAAGCAGTGCTGACTGTACCAGGTAAGATTTACACCAGACAAGTAAAGAGTGATGGCCGACTGCATACGTACATAACGTATCCGATACGTGCGGTAAGCTTGACAAGTGGCCACAGAAACTGAGAAAAACGCATACCAGGTACTCCTTTCTTCGATATGCGCTGATACTCTCTGTCTCGTGATTTTCAGGTATTTGTTTTTTTTCCCCTGTTACGACCGATAAGTTTCGGAGAAGTCGTGTGACGTTGGTCGATGACGAGCCCGCTTTGCCTGTTTCGTACTGGCTGACGCTGGGCATAGTTAGTTGATGAATACAGGGCGGAGACGGCAGTCAGGGCAGCAAGGTACCAGGCAGACTAGCAGAGAGGACCTGGCTGTGCCCCTCGGACGACAAACCTCTGCCGCTACCCGGAGGGCGGTGCTTTGCGCTTCAGTTGCCGATCTGTTATTTCCCCTGCGTCACCTTCGATTTTTTCTTAGTCCTGCTTCGCCTACAAGTAATGATCGTGGTGTTTTTTCTCTCATTATTGCCCATCCTCTTTTCTTTTTCTTTATTTTTCATTTGTTTCAATGTGCTTGTCGCTTGGCCTGCGGGCGGGGGGGGGGCACGACAGTTTTTTTTTTTGTTGCATGGTTGATTTTTATTGCATAGCATCGTTTTCCCATATTTCAGACTTTAGTTTTTCTGGGGCTTTTTCGTCTTTTTTCCTCTTTTTTCCTGTCTCGTTTGCGTTGTTTTGTTCTCGTACCCGGAATGCTGGCATTTCACTTGCTCGACACTTGAAATTTCAATTTTTGCCTGCTGTAGGTTTCCTCTGTCTCAGTCTGTGACCACATAATCAGTATCTTTCTAGGATAGGGAATCAGGACGGACACTGGGTGTACTGATGAAGCTGGGTAGAAAGGACTTTGCAATGTGAAGACAACAACAACAGCAACAACGACAAGAAGCTACTGCGTTGGCGGTTAGTGCTGCTCGAGAGAGCGCAGAGGGTTCAGTCCAAACTCCCAGTGACAAATGGCACTGTGGTAAACCACTAAGACAGTCACTACCGGCCAGCTCTCTGATATTGGTGCGGCTCTGGACAAGAGCAGTACAGGACAGTGCGCATAAATAGCGGGCGTCTATCAGTCCCGAGCGTGTCTTCATCGGGTTAGTGCACGCGTCGCACCATGAAAAAAGAACAGCAAACGGACGGACAGACGAATCTCAATATGAAGGACTTGGTCAATGAACCCACGCTGTGGCAGCTTTCAGAATTGTTTTTCGTCTGATTGTAACTGCTCGTGAGCAGTGGTACACCCCGACGGGCAGACACACGATTCCTTGTAGGGGAGCATCTACTGAGGCTCGTCGGGCTAGCGCCTTCCTCGCCTCAAAAGCTCCTCATTACAAAAGCGGTGGGAATGTGGAACGTGACAAATGCCTTCAAGTGGTAAAACTTCTAACTGCATCAAGTTACTGCGTTGGCGGTAAGTTGTTGTCAAGCATTTGGAGCAGGCCCGTCCTCTTGAACGGCGTGTTGTGGGGGAAATTGCGTGGATCTAGTTCAAAGCGGTGGCCATTGTATGATAGCCATTGCATTGATATTCATTTTATGCGTGATCCAGAAAAATAAGATCCCACTAGGAAAACCCTCTCCATCCCCTCCATTCGTGTGTTCGTTTTGTGTTATCCTGCGTTCTTCCAGAAATCATTCCGTTTTTTGGGGCAGTGGATCTCACAGCTCTGCAGGAGAGTAGTTGTGTCTACAGCTATACAGTAATCAGTCCCTGGTTGCAATATTGTACTAATTATTTAAATATGAATATCTAAGTGATTCATCTTGTGACGCATGTGGTTTAGGGGTAGCCTTTATCACCAGGGCTTTTTGCGGGTCATGACTCGACCCGCGGGTCGTGTCAGGCGGATTTTAAATTGTCGCGGGTCGGTTCGGGCCCGGCCAAACCAAATATATTTATCACGGTTCCGTTTGGGTCGGATAGGGTCAAAGAAATGTTCAATCTTACGGGTCGGGTCGGGTCGAAAGATGTTCAATATGTCACGGGTCAGGTCGGGTCATGACCCTTCGAAATACGGGTCATTCGCGGGTCAGGTCAATATGTCCCGCCATTTATTTCTGGCTGACCCGCATGTCCGACCCGCGGGTCTGGCTCGCGGATCCGTATTTTTGTCGACGTGTGCAGCCACCTGCCTTAAGGCCGCTTTTGTGACCCGCGGGTCTGACCCGCGCGCCTGACTTTGTACAACATACTCGCTGTTTCCCGCCAAAAGACTTCGCCGTGCCAATACTTCAACACCCGAGAGCATATATATCATAGCTTCTAAAATGATCGCACGCGAATCCCGGGTCGGATGAAGCCGTGCGGCAGTAGTATGTTTTTGTTCTGTTCATTTTATATTCACGTCCATCCATTTCCACGAATAAAAACGGCCAGACTCTCATGCAGGGTGGAACAACAAAGACAGGACATGACAGCTGGAGGTTGCACAGCTAAGTCGCTCGCCGGGGTGCCAGCGAAAGCCATCGGGTCAGAGCTATAGGGTCGACCTAGGGGCCGGGAGGTATTCGCCCGGCAGAGTGCGGGCGTATGCCTTTCTCCATGCCATCATCTTTCTGATCACTATGGTCTTTTTTGAAGCGCATACCATGCACAATGGTCCGAGAAAATACAAAGAGACGATATACCAAACACAAACGTGCGAAATTTTCGGAAAAAAACAAGAAACCAAGGACAATCGAACCGACCAACGTACCAACGTTTACATCTTTGGACCCGTGGGCTTTCTCCGTTGATCCGTAAGATATGTCATGGGTCCAGTTGACCCGACCCGCAAAAGACCCGTGTCTCACAAGGTCAATCGAAACGTGGCGAGTTGAGTCGGGTCGAATAAAGAAGTGTTCAAAATATCGCGGGTCGGGTCGGGTCAAAAGTTTTTGAAATCTCGCGGGGTTGGGTCGGCTTCAAAGGTTTTGAAATCTCGCGGGTCGGATCGGGTCGGGTCAACAGGATATTCAAATCCTGCGGGTCAAGTCGAGTCAGGTCCGCACACCTTCAATTTTTCGCGGGACAGGTCGGGTCAGCTGACCGAACCCGACCCGACCCGTGAGGTTTGACCTGACCCGCGAAAAGCCCTGATAATAACTTGTGCCCGGTGTTCGATCCTCCGTATGCATATTTTTTCTTTTTTTTCATTCTTTCATCTATACAAGTGCAGAACAACGTGGCGAGTTGAGTCGGGTCGAATCAAGAAGTGTTCAAAATATCGCGGGTCGGGTCGGGTCAAAGGTTTTTGAAATCTCGCGGGGTTGGGTCGGGTTTAAAGGTTTTGAAATCTCGCGGGTCGGATCGGGTCGGGTCAACAGGATATTTAAATCCTGCGGGTCGAGTCGAGTCAGGTCCGCACACCTTCAATTTTTCGCGGGACAGGTCGGGTCAGCTGACCGAACCCGACCCGACCCGTGAGGTTTGACCTGACCCGCGAAAAGCCCTGATAATAACTTGTGCCCGGTGTTCGATCCTCCGTATGCATATTTTTTCTTTTTTTTCATTCTTTCATCTATACAAGTGCAGAACTTAAAAAATACCTGGTATGTATTTTCACCAAGCACTGCTGCTGTATATTTATATACCAGGTATCTACCAACAACACCACCAAGACCAACACCACCAGGATAGGACTATTGCTAGACTGGGCATCTTCGATATATCCACTAGTGGTGATGGTGGTGGTAGTGGTGGCGTTTGCTCGTGGCCGGAAGGTTCAGTCCAAACTTCCAGTGATCGCGTTTTTTCTTCTTTCAGGGATCATTTATTGGCAATGTGATGACCCATTATAATAGTCACTACCGCCTAGTTTTCCGATCTCCGCACGGCTTTCAACACGAGCAGTACAGGACGGTGCGCATAAATACCGGGCGTCTTCCAGTTTTGAGCGTGTCTGAATCGGTTCAGTGTACACGTCTCACCCCAAAAAAAGAGGAGCGAACGGACGGACAGACGGACAAACACTAATTGTTGAGGATTCGCGAAATAAGCCCAAACCGTGGCAGTTTTCAGAAGTATTATTCGTCTATTTGTGTCCATTCATGAGCAGGGGTACACCCACACGGGCAGAAACACAACCCCTTTTCGAAGATCATCTATTAAGGCTCGTCGGGCCAGCGCCCCGCTCGCCTCAAAAGCTCCTCATCAGAAGAACGGTGGAAGTGAGGAGCGTGGCAAACGTCTTCAAGTGGTCAAATTCCTAACTGCATTCAGCTACTGCGTTGGCGGTTCTTCTTTTTTTGCTGTGTTCCTGCACTCAATTGTCATTGGTATGATCAAATTGTATCTAAAGCGATTTGTGTGGGCACATATTCCTTTTCTGCTCATGGGCAAGTATTTTGGTTGGTGGGTGTGATTGAAAACTGGTATTGTGGGTATGATGATGCTCTTGCTCTTCTCATTCGATGATCAAGCAAGCACAGCGACTTGAAAACAGCAATGATATATACGAGCATGCCATTCCAGCAAACGCTCAGCCAAGTCACACACACATCACACACCAAAGGCTCACGACACCACCACCACACGAACCCCAGCCACCACGAGCACCACCACCAGGACCAGCACAACCAGAGGACAGGACTCATAATGCCAGACTCAGCATCTTCGAAAAAGCTTCTTGTGGTGGTGGTGGTAGTTGTGGTTGATTGCGTGTGTGTTACTTCGTGGTCGTGACTTCGCGCTCCGTGCTCGAGAGAACGCGCAGAGTTAAGTCACCTCTCCCAGTGACTTGCGTAAAGGTTCCTTTTTTCCGTGATATTTATTCAGAAACCTATTATGACAGCCACTACCGTCTAGCTCTCTGATCTCCGCACGGCTTTTGACACAAGCAGCGCAGGACGGTGCGCAAAAATAGCCGGCGTTCGTCAGTAGTTGTGGTGGATTGCGTGTGTGTCACTTCGTGGTCGTGACTTCGTGCTCCGTGCTCGAGAGAACGCGGAGAGTTGAGTCACCTTTCCCAGTGACTTGCGTAAAGGTTCCTTTTTTCCGTGATATTTATTTAGCAACCTATTATGACAGTCACTACCGTCTAGCTCTCCGATCTCGGCACGGCTTTCGACACAAGCAGCGCAGGACGGTGCGCAAAAATAGCCGGCGGTCGTCAGTCCCGAGCGTGTCTGAATCGGTTCAGTGTACGCGTCGCACCCCGAAAAAAAAAAAGCGAACTGACGTGCAGACGAGGGAAGTGCAGACGGACAAACCTCAATATTAACGGAAATTAAAGGAAGCCACGCTCTGGTAGCTTTTAGAAGAGTTCTTTGGCCGTGTCCGGGTATACCCTGACGGGCATACACACGACCCATTACGAAGAGCATCTATTGATGCTCATCGGGCTAGCGCCCTCCTTACATCAAAAGCTTCATAATATTAACGTAGGAAAGCACCTACTCTGCTGATGTTCACGGCGAAAGGCAGTACGTATGCTAATGTTCCCGTACTGTTTCTGTTGTTGTTGCTTCGCCTGTCCGCCTTACCTCCTGAGAGGTTTCACCCTCAGCGGTATTCCGGGCGAGAGCCGTGGTCACGGGTATATACGTTTCTCCCCTTCTGTATGTGCTTTCATTTTCTGTAGCGCGTAGTGTGCAGCATTTCGTCCCTGTTCGTCGGTTTTCATCGAATACCCACCTTCACTTTTTACAATCCGTGGTCACGCAAACGTGCTGGGACCCCATTAATAGCAAGATCCGAAAACGAATATACAATAAAAACTAGCCGAAAGCAAGACACTCACTCCCTACCGAACAATACGCAAGCCAAAGAAGGCGGGCACATGAATTTATTTCAATTTGCAAACTGAACAGTTACTTATATCTTGGCCGCGGATATCCATTCATAAAGAGCAGACAATCCTTATGACAAAGCGATTCCATTTGCTCCCACAACTAATCAACCCGTGGCTACCGACTTACAGCGGTCGCTGTCTGCAAGGCTGCCAGCACCGTATAAAACGCACGGTGGTCAAAACACAGAGGGCAACATCCATTTTGTCAGAGGGGGTCTGCCGGGGCTACGAATCGTTTTGCCATGGTGACGACTCGCTGACATGCAGTGAAAAACATGCAATAGAACCGAGCAGCAGCAACCACAAAACAACAAACGCCATGTCTGCCAGGACGGGTGAAGCACATGTATTGTACGACGTCCGTCCTTGATATACCGCGGGCCACTCTTCATGAAGTGTATATACAACTTATCGACAAGGAGTGAACAAGCCGAAAGTAGAAACGAAAGGGTGAAATACTTGATGCCAGTTCCCTTTTATCCCGGACGTTTTCGTTTTTCGAAAAATGTAAGTGATCAATGTTGACGGTAACGCTGCTCAATGTCCGCTGACAAGAATATTAACAATAATCAAAGGGCAACAGACGCTAATGAAAGGGATAGTACATACCAGGTACTTCGAGAACCGCCACGCGAAACTATCAAGAGAAAACGACACCTGCTTCTCTTGTGAAGGTGTGTGCGCGCGTCGTGGATATTTGTGTGACGTCCTGACCCGTTCTCCATGACTGCCACAACGCCTTCACCCGGTCGGCCCTTTCCTTTGCACCAGCTCTCGTTGCCACTCCCTTACTGTCAATTCCCTTCTCTCCTGCCCCAAGCACAAATGTCTTCACGCAGCTTGCAGCTCTGATCAAGAACGCATCACCGTTTGAGTGTGCGTCCGACGTTACACACGTCGGAGAGACACACGACACTCGCAAATGGTCTGTTGGGGGTAGAGAGGGGAACGGAGAGAGTTCCAGGTATACACCATTCACTACCTACTGAACGACGTGATATGGCAAGATATCAACCTATACTGAGTATGATTAAAATAACTAAGACCCAGAGATGAAGTGCGCTTGACATCCTGCTTCGACTCTACAGAATGACCGTACAACGTTTTTTTGGCTTGATTTATCAGGCTGAACATCCTGTTAGCCTCTCATACGGTAGCTTGAAGGGGCCGCACTGGTTTTTACTGCTGGACTGCTTCAAGGGATATATTTGCCTTGCTTTTTGCACACCAGGCACGTACATATATATATATACATCACGGGAATATATATATATATATTTTATGATATCGGGGTATATACCAGGTATATACTAGAAGTATGTATTTCCATCCCGTTCAATATTTTCGCATTTCTCTTCTCTTCCCCTCCTGAGTCGTAACTCAGATCCGGGGTCACTAAGTAGGCTCTTCTCCCCCCTCCCCACTACGGTACTTGCCTTGCATTTTTATCGCGAGAAGATTTCAGCACTCGCTTCCCTCGTCGACTTGCATCAATTTTCGCCTACCCACGCAACGAAGGCGCTCTCAGCAATTGGTTTTTATTTTTTTTTTCGAGAAAAGTTGAAGTCTTACCACGGTAAGATTTGAACTTGAGTACAAATGTCAGTGGTCTTTGAAGCTGACCACTAGCCTACCGGGGCGACCGGCATATATGAAGGATATATCCTACGAATGAAACATATCAAAGGTGGTTCAACCCGAAGCCCGAACGAACTACCGCAGCAGTATAACTAACTGCTTTTCGTTTTCGGTTTTTCGTTTGATTGCTTCCTCACTACTTGTTTTGCTTCTTACGTAAATATGTGTCGCTGTTGATGTCGTCCTAATCCCAACTCTCGAATCGAAGAGTATGTCTCCACGAAAAAGGGCTCGAGGCCTGAGTGGATTCCAAGAACCGCAAACTAGACAAGATTCGTCGTCTGAAAAGCGCGACGCTCCCCACCCCATATACTCGAAGAAAGGACCCCATATACTCGAAGAAAAGGCACGCTCAACAGAGTCAATATGCAAATTCAGTTTCCATGGCCGCGGGTCACTCAAGTGGGACATCGAGTTCTCCCCGTTACCGCAACTAACCTAAATTGGCTAACTCATGTCCGCCGACTACAGCGCTGTTGTCTGGAGTGCTGCCTGCACCGTACAAATCGCACGGTAGTCGTCAACATGCAGGTGCACCTGGTCTTCGCATCGAACAGTTAGTTGTCGCACGTGGATAGCTTCCCTAGTGGGTGGGTCCTTTTGATTCTGCCCGCCATACTACAACATCGCGCCCTGCCTGCCTGCCTGTCCGCCCGACCGCCCGCCTGCGCGCGTGTATGTAAGTGTGTGTGATCTTCACATTAAACCGTTGTTTCTCCCCGACATCCAGCACAACCAGTGTCCGTGCCGAGGTTTCCATTTTTGAAGAGATACAAGTTCTGTGGTGACAAAGCTACACCACAATAGATACTACGTCGCCACGTATGCCAGAAAAATCAACAATAATAGGAGAAATAAACTGTTGCGCCCCCCCCGCCCGCAGGCCATGTGACAAGCACTTGGAAAAAAAAAGAAAGAGGATGGGAGAAAAAAACACCACTATCAACACTTCTATGCAAAGTAGGACACATAACCAATCGAAGAAAACGAAAACGAAGGGGAAAAAGCAAACAGAAAACTGAAGCACAAAGCACCGCCCTCCAGGTAGCGGCAGAAGTTGGCCGTACGAGGGGCACAGCCAGGTTCTCCCTGTTTTTCCGCCTGGTACCTTGTTGCCCCGACTGCCGTCTCCGCCCTGCATTCGTCAACTTTGCTCAGCCCCTTGGCGTCAGGCAGTACGAAACAAGCAAAGCAGGCGCGTCATCGACCCACGCCACACGATTCCTGCAATACCTGTCGATGATGAAGGGGTAAAAAAAGGAATTATGCAAGGTGTCCATAATAGTGTCTGTTGCTGATCATGGTTTTGGTGTATCCTAAACGTTTGAAACTTTTGTAGATTTTTTAATCTTCAATAGTCGGAGAGTGAATCACTAAGCAAGTGGGCGATTAGCACTAATCAAGTACTTGAAGGAATTATTATCGAAGCAGTTGATGCGAGGAGAACAACAACAACAACAACAACAACAACAACATACAACCTCTATTATGTTGCACTTTATATTCTCCATGGTATTTTCTTTCATATGACATGTACCCTGGTATGTAATTTGGTCACCCGTAAATAGCTGTGAGGTCGAGGATTCAGACGGACTTCGTCTGTGCAAGCTGCGTGCGATACTGCGATGGCGCAGATCACGGGTTTTATCTGGTCTTATGGAGAACATGCATCCTATATATGAAGAAGGCCACAATTTAAACGTGCAGAATGCAAAGATTGTGTGTGTCTGATCTTGGATATATTGTCTCCGAAGGTTGCACGTAGCGTGCCACTATTGCGGGTGGCCGCGGCAAATAGGACCAAATATTGTTTCTAAAAACTGCGATGTATATCGGGGGTTTTCCACAACGTAGGTCCTATTCAATATGATCCCCTTTTATAGTGCATTTTTTTCCTGGGAGGATCCATGACACTTCGAGGGAGGGGATCTCTAGGTCTGTAGGTGGTTAAGGTGGTTTGGTTCTCGTTGGGATCAAGGTACGGGGGGAGACCAAAACCAACCCCTGAGCCTATAACCTTGGCCCCGAACCCTAGACCAAACGGAGTAAAACTCGCCACAAACGCGGCAGCGCCCCGTTTCCCTTTAACCAGGAATTTTCCCAACTCCGGACCACGATTCTGGATTGCAGACCATGCCGCCCATTTTTCAAGTCAAAACCATCCCTAAAGATCCCCTTGCCTAGATGGCTAAACCTACTCTTTTCCCGTGGGATCAAACCAAATTTTACTGTTCTGTTGTTGATACAAAGCTTTTTCAATCCTCGGTAGCTTGATACGTAGTCTGCGCGCCTATATCTAGATCAGTTTCGAGGGTTCGAGTCTCACCAAGTGCATGCTCAGGGGCTCTTTCCTTCATAAAAGAATTTGATTAGTGGAAAGCGCGAGAGCGTGAGTTGAAACTGAAATTCAATAAAAATCGACGATCAGTGGGAATGCTGAACCCTATGCGCGATGAAAAACAAAGGCTTGTATTGGGGGGGAAAAGGGTAGACATCTGTGACCACGGCTTGTCCAGAAGGGCGTCGAGGGTAACACCTCCTACGAACTAGGCTAGAAGGTAAAAGTGATTATGATATAAAACCGTATTATATCGTACCCTCTACAGAGCAACATACCATTTTCCAGAGGAAAATTAGTGTTTGTATTTCGGGAAGGAAATTGAGGTGGGCACGAGGGGGCCGATTTTTCTACGTTTTTATCTATTAAGCCGTATTGTATAAGGACATTACAAAAGCTGAGCTGGAAGACGGGATCTACATTTGACCTCAATTATCATGATTGGCATACTGAGCATTCAACCTTTCAAAAGTTGATGCGGCGAGGTTTGTGGAATCTGATCCTCATAATGTACCAGGTATCGTTGTTGTTTTTGTTGTTGTTCTCACATTAACTTTCAAACGAAAAGGAGTCCGCGGTCATGCAAGGGTGCTGGAGCCCTAGGAAGGGACGAAAACAAAAACATCGAAATCCGGTTGCCTAAAAGTACATTGAGACGAAAAAAGCGCACACAAGATGAAATCAATGTCGTGAGATACGTCGGATGTACATTTTTCTGTATTTTTGGATTTGTAATATAGATACGAGTAGGACGTTGAAGCACCCGCTTACCACGGGAAAGGACCAGTCTGCATGAAATATTCGAGTTTGACTCCTCTGCATGTGGCATTTATCCCCCAAAACATCGAAGAAGGGCGCGCTTAGCGGTGAAGTGAGAAGCCACCATTGCGGGGAAAGTGGTACGACACAACAGCAGTCGCACACGAGACCTTCGGTGATCCATTGAGCACAGTTCGCTACTTGTTGTTATTGTTCTCGCATCAACTCTCGAATAAAAAAGGGTCCGTGATAACACGATGAGATTTTCGGTGACCCTTTCAGCACAGCTCGTTACTTATACTCCTTTGGACCGTATGCGGCGGTTTGATGACAACGTTTTTGGCCCGCGGTTCATCTCCTGAAGCTCGCTACAGGGAATGCCCAAAACTCCGTAGACTATCCCTGATGAGGTTGCCAGCATACGGGGCGTCGTGTCTATCCCAGCTTGACCAAGTTATCCCATGATCTATTGCATCTAAGCCGCTGCCGGCAGAAACAAACCGCCCCTAATGTCGAGCATATGGGGAAGACGCGTGCCGTTGGTCGCTTCGTTTGTGGCCGACGGGTAATTTTGTTCAGATATAACTCTCGGGTCTTTTCCCGCGGTCCGTGGAATAGCGGTGTTTCAACCAAATCATGGTACTGAATTAGAAGTCAACAAGGCCAATCAAAATGAGTGGCCTTTTTTCTCTTCAAATAATAACAGTAACCGTGGTATGGCGACTGGATTTGTATCACGGGATGGGATTATCAAATTACGTCCTATGTTTACCTCCCGGCACCATTTGGTGGTTTCGAGTTCGTAAATACTAAACGAAACACCCTGATTGGAATAGCGGTGACCTAGTCTTTCTTCCGATATTTTGCCTGTGTATCATTCCTCATTTGCAACTCTGTTTATTGTGTGTACATTATTACCATAATGCAACGGGTCGCGGGGTATATCCCGAGCAATGCTTCTTGCTTCGTTTCCTATTGTTGTCTTTTATTTCAAGTTCCAAACGCATCCTACCGGTATGATTATTTCTTGACAGGACTGAAAGTCCGGTTTTTGTGCCGGCACCTTGTGTTCGGCCATATATATATGATGTTCATCTGGAATGTAGTATACTCGAAAATATTTTCGCTCCAGAGGTAAGCTTCCACCCGGGAGCTTCCGGAGCGCATTCTTTAACCACGGACTGACTTTTGGCTACGAGCGAACGTTTGACCAACAACATTTGCTGCCCATTATTGAAGTGTGGGTGCCTTTCGTGATATTTCGTTTGATAGGAAACCCGAGACGGAATCAAAAACAGGTTAGAGAGCAGGCCGACCCCCCCCAGCTGCTGGTGCTGCAGTTTTCTTCAATTTTGGCATTGAACCACAGCCAAGTCGACACCTCTTGTTCACCAACTGGTCCAACTTACCGACACCTGTTCCAATGACGGCTCCGCTGATGCGCAGTCCCCTTTCCTGCTGGCGTCTCGCGCTAGTGCAGGGAAACATTTGTCGAAAATATATTTTTCTGTGAGGCTGCCTAAGAGCGATCATGGAACATTAATTAGCGTTTCGATACACATCGCAGCACAGGCCAGGTATTCCTTTGGTGTTCTCAGCATCAAAGAAAGGAGTGCAACAGCACAATACTTTTCTTTTTTTTGTACGATGTACACGTGTTGCCCTCATGTATGTGGCAATTTCCTCTGGTTTTGTACTTCTCACTGATGTTCGGCCGGGTGTATTGGTTTCGTCATATCCCTCGTTTTTGCCGTCTTTCGTGCCTGGTTTTGAGCTGATTGTTTAAGTAGGTTCGCAAGGACAAAGGGCATAAAGGTCGGAAGTTCGTATCACCAATATGTTGTAAGGATGTGACAGACCGCGTAGGCAATGGTTTGTTGGGCAACACCGGAAATCCCCACCGCTTTCCATTTTTAGGTTTTGTCTCGTATCATTGTATCAGTCATATATCGTAACATATTTTTGACCTTATTTCTTTCAACATTCACATACTGTGCTTTCCGATCATATCATCGACACACAAAAGAGTAACTGGAATTGATTCATTTCAAACCTGGAACGTACCGGTATATCAGACTTGAATACTTCACAACCTCATTGCATCAATGCACGGATTCGTTCATGTCGTTCGACATGCACACCAGCCGGCTTCCATGTGTACCGCGTCGGTGTCGACCTCCGTTGTACGCCCACTTGTATTTCGCGCATAAAACGCATGTCTCTCTTAGATCTAGCACCTGGGGAATTACATACGGTACACGGTTTCCGAGACGCCGAGTTGTCTGTACGCGCATCACCCCACATATCAGTACAGAAGTAGCAGCCATGTGCAGATTGTCGGTTTGTTTTTGACTGATTATTGTGAACGAAAGGGCGTATCACGAACAGTAAAGTAAACGTTGATGAGTGTTTTCAAGCATGGCCTCCAAGCCCACCGAAGAGCCTATTGTCATACCGAGCGATGAATTTTGACGGATCGCCGGAATAGGGCTTGACGACGAGGGTAAGTGGTCGGGTTCGAGGGACGGCTTGAGGCGTGAACCAGCCTCTCTCTCCACATCAGTGTTTTACCATTCAACCTCGATACCCGAATCATGAGGGCTGCCATGTTTTCCTACGTAGTAGAACGAAACTGTTTATCCTGGCTGCCTTTGGCAACCAAAAACCAAGTTTCGGCACTTCTTACTTTCCGGGACAGGTGTCTCGCGTCTTCCATCTCACTCCGGGCGTAACGTCAACCATATTTTCATTTGGCATCGGCCTTCCCTCTCGGCAAATACCCTATTCAACACCTCGTGTACAAGATGCACCCTGTGCGACGAGGGCGTGTGCTTCGACGATCTTTTGACTACCCGCCCTGAATATTCTTCAAATTCCTGTTTTTTCACCGACGCCTTCTTTATTCCCTCCGGTAACCGGAGCGTGTGATTGCATTCCCACCATTCTAGCTACAGTCCCACCACCGGTTTCAAGCTCGGCACGCGGGTCTTGAACCTCGCTCCGCGCACCTAGACCCAAGGTTCTTGTGTGCGTCGGGGCCGTTGTACTTTTGCGCCGGCGTCAAATCTCGACGTCGTCGGCTTCACGCAATAGAGACGTTGGTGCTGACGGTTACGTTGAACAAACTTTTTCACCCTGTGCCCCGACGTGTGAGGCAATGCATTTGCCGGATGATCGTACCACGCCTGAATTTGTTTTCTTACTCCGCCTTTGATCATGAAATACGAAGTGAGAACGGGTTTTTCACTGGTGTTCTTCTATCCCGTCGGCGCATACCTTGGTTGTAGTGACAGTCCGCAGGATCACGCGTAAAATATCCCGACTACGTCGACAAGCTCTTGCATTTCGAGCAGTACGCCACGATAGCCCGTCCATCGCTGTTTTTTTTTCCTTGCACCTGCTGCTAGATGGTGAACGTACCTCGCGAGCGTGCGAAATGTCCCTCACCACACTATGCTCATGGGTAGTGCACACTGAACTAAATTTGAGGCTTCTCACCTAATGATCCCTTTGTCCCACGCTGACGACCATTGCACCGAGCGAGGAGAGCCGTCTCATAAAACCGGCTAGAGGAAAAGCCACTTTATGTTTGCTGGAGAACGATAAATTTCTACCAAACATGTCGTGTCCTCAAATTGTTAGCATCCCTGTCCATCCAAAAGCTTTTTTCTGTTCACCAGTGTTCTTTTTTACTGGTGCCAGGACAAAGCTGGGTGGCTTCCACCTTTATAGTACTGCTACGGTATTGCTTTGAGGACGAACTACAAACATGCGGAGCAGGTTGTTCCCGCAACAGAACTGTAGGTGTGAAAGGGTCAAGGTGTGAAAGGGTCAAGTTCGAGAGGCTCCGATGATCTTGTCTGTATCAAGGTCTGAAAGATGTTTTGGTTCCGCTCTACTTACTCGCTAATCGGTATCGTTCTATTACTCCGCGACACCACCCGTTTTCTCTTGTTCCAAATTTCAAGTGAGATCCTGAGGATGTCGTTGAAGAACATGACATCCCTTCGCCCGGTACACCAGTCCTTCATCATAACATGCACCCAACATTTGGCGAAACAACCCTTGCTCCCTGTCTTTTCTGAATCAACCCGTTGCCTCTTCATTCGTGTCCCTTCGTGCGTTTGTTCGTTCGTCCCTGCGTTTCTTCGTGCGTTCGATCCTTCGTTTCGCTCTTCCGCTTATTTCCCACCTTGCGTCGTGTTGTCATCCATCTTGGGGCCACGCATCTCAAATCTTTTCGACGAACCTGTGTGATCATCAACGTCGGGGGGGCGCCACCAGGCTGTTTTTACGATAGGTCTGTCAATGTTTGTGGTCTACTTTGCGTACTACGGGCTGTGGCCGCTGCTGTTGACAACCTTGTTTTCAGTCCTTTTTTCCCTCTCCATCGGAGTCTTGAAGCTCTACCTTGAAAAATTTTCTTCGAAGAAAAGGGTACCTGTCAGCGACAATGAGGACCCCGCTCCGCTAGGGGCGGCACTGCTCCCGGCAGATCAGCTGGTGAAACCAAACCGGCACGATAGCCACGGGGGAGCCAAACCAGATGTACGAGGTTCTTCTGGCAACATCTGAACGCAGCAGACGCGTCAGAGTCGTATACGAAATTCAACTGGAGCTACCGTACGGGTGGGGGGGGTATTCCAACAGTCCCGAACTTGTCAGCCGTTCTGCGTGACTCGGCCCCAGGACCATCGCTTGAAATTCTGTTCCTTTGGAAGGTGGTGTGACCCAAGCCTTTTCCCATCGAAATGGGAATCGATGTGAATTCCTTTTGAAAAAGTGGTGGTGATGGTGGTGATGGTGGTAATAATGCGGGCAGGTGGTACCACGTGAATGCTCGTGGTTGCTGGAACTCCCAAAGCCTTGTCGCGAATAGCACAGACAAGTTAAAGAGGAATCTGACCGGCGTCGAGTTTGTCTAGATCGGTGCGCGTTTGAGCGAAATCTAGTGTGAGCCGAGTAGTCTTTGTACTGATTGACATTCTTGACGATGGGACACAGATATTGTTGAATTTCTCAGTAGGTGCTCGCATGCAACGGTAAAGCAGGCCACAATAAAGGTAACGCGTTGCGCCCATGATTTTCCTGAAAAATCGGGTCCCTGACTCAATGGCGTCCTAACGGCAATGGTGTTCGCCAATGATACGTCAGTACGTGGTGGGCGTTGACGTTGTAAATTGAGGTAGATGTTTTCCCTATGTCGGAAGCAGATGTCGGGTCGAGTATAATACGCCTGAGGTGAGCCTGAGCCTCATCACAGGTTGAGGTGCCACCCCTACAAGGTAAGCGCGCGTCGTAGATGTTCAAAAGCCCCTGCTGTGACATTTGATCGTTGTGTGCAGATGGAGAGGGGATGTACAAACTGCACAATCTTGGAAACGAATACCTGGTACCTTTCTGGGAAGAGCTTTTCCGACGGTACACTTCTGTTTTTTTTTTTTGCTGGGGCATATTTTCACAGGTTTGAGCTGCTCAAGTAAACACAACGCCTGGCTAGTAAGACACTTTCATTCGTCGTCTGTCCGTCTTACCTCTGGCGCATGTTGGGCATCGTAAAGTTGCGCGAACATGTAGCTTGGAGGCGAATATTTTGTGAATGACATCCAGCTTCTCGTTCGAGGAGACTAGGAAACAAGGTCCCACTCCACAATGGGCGAGAGCCCAAAAGCTACACTCCCTCTCTTCGATATCCCTTGTTGGCGCCATCCGATTTCCTCCCCTGGAACCTCTGTATTTTGTTGTACTCGACAACCTATCTCGTAAGAGCTTGTTCGTGCAAACGTTATCTTCTGGGCGGCGCATCCGACAGCATGCACTACATCCAACATAGCTCAGCATCGACGAACAATGGTCAAGAAGGGTCCTAGTCTAGCTGTAACGATGATACGAGGTTGCGGTGAATCCTAGGTATCGACGATGTTTGTCGGCGCGATACTTGATTGGTTGATGTGCATGTTGATTCGCACGGTCATTTGTAGCGACAATTTGAACAAAAGCAACACACGTCCTGCGATCTAAGATATACTTTTAGGCATAATTGTTGGTTCCTGAGTGGGCTTGTTGAGGTAAACCATGAGCTATTCACCAACTGTCACTCGGGAGCAAAATTGCTTCTGATACAGTGTTCGTTCTACATGGCGTCAACCTCGTAAGATTTTTCACGGGACTACGCACGACTTGTGTTTTCTTCGCCTAGTCAGGCGGCAACACAATCATTTTTCTTCTGGGTAGGTGCCAACCTACCGCAGCATGGACTAGATAAAACATCCGTGCCGCGGGGACGATACATGTGAAGTGGACGACGTGGTAGGGAGACTGTCCGCGAATGCCGTGTGGACAGCAGAAATGATTCATTTGTTCGTCGTCATGCTCAAACTGTTGCCCCCTATGATCAGCGGTACTTGAGACAATCCTACGCCATGTCTACACGGTGATCTATGTTGGCCAACTTCAACGGAGTGAGGTGCGTTCGGGGGGGATTTCCTGAAAAAACTACGGTGCTGGCCATCGCTTATTCCGTGGAGGCGATTGTTGAGGGAATTGTTGGTACTATTCGTATAAGGTTGGATATGAGAAACAACGAAACGAGTTGGGTGGTTACTATCTCGTGGAAAAGACAGACATGAAGGGGTGGAACCTAGTATACACATTGTGTCAGGCCTCCGATTTACAGTTGCTTGCTTTGCATTTTTTTCCCGCTGTTCCTTCTCGACTCCTACAAATATCCTGAACTTTCCTTTTCTACTTTTTTCACCCCGTCCCAAACATTTATTTCCCTTATCATCGAAACCCCCGCACTTCCCGTTCTTTCACTGGTTCATTCTATCGGTTTCCCCCCAAACACCAGGTTGCCCCTACGACAACCTTCCTCTTTGGTTGTCTCTTTCCACGAAACAATGCTTTATAATAATTGAAGAACCCGAATGGTGGGTGGGGGGGCTTTGCTGCCTTCCGTCCTCCCCGCACGCGTATGCCTACCCTACCCGTCTATAACATAGGAAGGAGGGAAGAAGGGGGGTGGCGTGCTCCCTCTCTTTCCCCGCTTGCTCATGCCTTTCCCACCCGCACATGGGACACGCGGTCGACCTCCCTACCGGTCGCGCTCCGCTAGTGGAACGCCTCACCTCACGAAACCGCTGTTTCCTTACCCCCCCTCATGTTATGTAAGAACCGTTTGGCTGCGTGAAGCAGTTCCAAGCAGACCTTACATTACCGGTCCGGGTACCTATCGTATTCCGCATCATATCGTATTTTGTCCCGGCTGTCTTTCGAACTCCCCTGCCCCTTGCTCCAACACCTCTGATAGCCAGACCGGGTCCTCCATATAAGCCCTAACGTACACCATAAACGAATCCGACGACCACCTCCCTTCCTTTTTCCCACCGCCTCGGGAACTCTTCTCGCGGCCAGTCTTGTTGCCCCTCTTATTCTCCCCGAGTGCAACGCGAATTCTCCCGGAATCAGTCTCGCCCCCGCCCCCTTCCCCTCCACCTTTCTCCTACGCTCGCAATACCCTCCCGCAAGCATTGGGTTACCCATCCCCTGGTCCGTACCTCCTAACCATCCGTCCCCTTGTCTGACATCAAGAGGGCTTCCCCCGTCAACTCTCCGTTACTGTGTATCCTGAAAAGCTCTACTAATAGACCCACTGCCCCCCCTTCTTCTCCGCCTCCACGTCCCGTCCTTATCCTCGCCAAGACTGCCCCCTTTCTTCCTTGGTCCCCCTTTGTTCCCCTGAACCTCACCTCTACCTTGTTTGCTTCTTGTATCCTACCCTCTCCCAACTGCTCGTCATCTCTGAAAAACGCCACATACCCCCTCCGCAAACAGTGTACTCTATGGTACACTACCCCCCCTTTCGCGAACAACTCTGACGCTCGCAACATAAAAAAATAGGACAACGCCAGACCTATCCATAAGACCCTTCCCCCAACCCCCCATGACGGAATTATTCCCTGCATCCCCGTCAACATTCCCCATGTCAGTGGCCGTCGCACCTTCTGCTGACTCCCCATGTCTTCGTGTGCCCTCTTGATACCCTGCCTCACCGACCTGATCAACGGGTTACCCATGGGGACCGACAGCCCTACAAATTGC
>JBBMHQ010148518.1:0-18841 GCA_037834295.1 Postelsia palmaeformis
TAGCCCAGCTTTGTGGGGGGGGGGGGGGAAGGGCAACCAGCGTGGTATTTGATAGGCGTACTGGGTTGGTAATATGCTGCATGGATCCTGCACGGCATCTCACACGGGCAGGTGGAGGTCTGTAGATGAGACTCGTTCTACGATAGAGGTAACACATTTCCTCTGATTTTGTTTCTTAATGACGGGGCTCCTTCACTCAAACCCGTCGGAATGCCTTTTTTTTCCGAAATATCTCGTGTTTGTATACCTGGGTCATGGAGTTAGTCATCGGGATGCAATTGATTTTGGCTGAAGTGAGTTTCCGGGTAAGGTATAAAGCTCCCTAAGTGAGGAAATTTAGACAATTAAGGTGAACGCTTATTGTATAACCCCTCATGACCCCGATCGTGGTTGTGTGTGCTCAATACGTAAAGTCTTGTCTGCCTTTAATTAGCTCGAACGCCGAAGGGCCAGATGAGCTAAACCACTGCGATAAGTCCTTCCTGTCCGCGTTGCATTCCCCTCACGCAGATCATCATCCTCGAGAGAAGAAAAAACGCCTTCATCGAAGGAACTGTCCCGGTGTATGACCTTCACGAGCAATTCGTGAGTTTAACCGCGAGCAGGGCGAGGGGTGGATGGTGTACCCGATAGGAGAGATGCACTCGATCTCATGCATGGCCGTAGTCGTAATACCATAGGCCCTCGAGTCTTTCCAGTGCCGGGACAGAGCATATCGGGTTTCCACCAACCAGGACAATATTGCCTGCACCAAGCGCAAATCGCCGTGAGGTGTCCGGCGAATCGCATGAAGTGTGGGATGCATTCGTACTAAAACCCGCTTTTGGGGCGGACTTGCATATGGGTGACAGCTTCACTGAGGTATTTTAATTCCGGTGGGGGGGGGGGGGGTATTGGTTGCTTGTCTCGGTAATTTAGCCGTGAGCCGCTCATCCCCCTTCGAGGCGGAGAACAAACAGCAGAGGGGGGGGCAGATAGTATCCTCGAACGAGTAGCGTTTAGTATCGCAACTGCTTGAATCGACCGATTGGACGCATCCTCCTGTGCTTCCCGCGGCCATATTACACCTACCTACTGCGACTTTGGCACTCTGCTGTTCCTGCTTTCAAAGGACTGAAGTGTCGCACATAGGCTGCAAAGTTGTTTTGACGCGTTGTTGGATATCGCGGCTGAGGTGCGTTAAAAATAGCACTAAAAACATCTTGCCAGGGATGCATCTAGTCCAATGTAACGTATCCGCCGCTGCTGTACTCTGCTGTGCATTCCTGCAGATGGACAGCAACGACGACAACACTAACGATGAAGTGCCTGAGGTCGAAATCCCGACCAGGTTCGAATTCGACATTCCCAACGTGAGCGCTGCTACATGGTGGGGTGCTATCAATTAATAGCATGCGAGTCTCCCGCGTATGATACACGTCTCTGGTTGCTCTACTGTAGTAGTCTCTGGAGACGTGTTGAGAAGCCGTAGGGAGACCAAATTTTGTGGACGGGCCTTTTTCGACTGGCAGCGTTCCTAAAGGGCATTGAGGAACTACCCTACAAGGCATGCCCTGCAGTAAGGTTGGAATGACATCCATATTTTGACAGAACCTTGCCAGAGAAAGATCTGCAGAAGAAAGTACAACTCATTACCCGCCACCCCTGTTCGTAATCTAGTTCGAATACTGCCTGAGATAGTGCGAGTTCGAGCGTCTGAATCGCCCCAAAAACAGTGTCCAAGTGAGGTTTGAGAGCTCGTCGAGTGATGAGCCTCGGGATTCTACTTCGGTAACACCCCTTTTTCAGGGTATATTCCAATATAGTGCGAGTCCACCTTTGTGTACAGATGGTACTGAGCATACCCGAAAGCTCGCCGTAGCGCTCCCTAGAGCGCGAGGTGTGTAACTCCACCATTTTTCCTTCCTCTTCTCCACCCCCCGCGGGTACCCTTGTTTACGCCATCGTGGGGGTGGACCTGATTCCCGGCTGCAGCAAGGTGACTACGTCGGTGTTTCGGTGCTGAACGCGACGGTGACGGCTCTACGGATGCGGTTCCCCGCAGACAGGCAATTTGTGTTCCAGTTTGCCACTAGATACGGTAATGAGGTGAGCCTGTGTGTCTCCAGATACTCCGCTTGTCGTGGGTGCATTCCCTGTTGGTGTCCGGCATCCCAAAATGAAAAAGAAAAACAGCGATATCGAGGCTCTCGCATCCAATCGGTTTCCCTCTTCGCACATTGCGTGTCCGCATATGCAACCAAAAGCGGTGCTGCAGTACGTTGTTCGAGGTTGTTTCCTCGCCTACCTCCAATAAAGCAGCGTGGGACGCAAGATGATTCACAGACCATCCAAGTGTTGGTGCATGTCCGTCACGACTCCTAAGCAGTACGATACGTGTTTCTATATATTTAGGTATATTATTCACCATCGGCAAGACCGCCAGTGGCTCCCCGGGATCCGAACTTTCGCTGATGGCTGTTAGGTCCACCAGACGTTGCTTCCCAACTTCCACCACCACTTTCCTCGTCTGGCATGCACAGACATTCACCAGCGCCGGAAAGGCCAACGTCTGGGAGACGTTCACGATCGCGGAGTCCATGGCCGTCAGAGACTTTGAGATCATTGCCGTCAGTGGACCAATATTCACCAACTTCCCCAACTATCCAGCGCTGCGGGTTGTCGACTTCCAAGTTGTTGGCCAGCTTCCAACCAAGACCCCAGGGCTCTTCAACGTAAGACACAAAGACGAAAATTGATGGAGGTAGGCTTTTGGTTGGGATATACAACGTAACAGAAAACGCACTCATAGCGCTAACATTAGTGCTCTAAGTAATGTTTTCCCTCTCTCTTGCTGGTTCCCGGAGGTTTCCCGGCAGGTCTAAACGTCAACGAGATTGCACGCTCAAGACCGACGTTCACTAACGTTTCGTATAGGAGGAAAGATTGTTATCTCTCCTGTGTTTTGCTCACGTTTGGCGAACCCTCGCGTATCAACTCCCCTCCAAAAACGTTCCCAATGCGTAGCGATCAACCCGTCGTTTTTTTGACTGATCTGTAACTTGTGCACGGCCAACAGATGGTTTCAACGACGATAACCGCGTGGGACGTTGTCCCGGACATCATCGGAGACGGAGTATCCGATCAGATGGAGATTATGACGGCCATCTGCGAAACAAAGGGCGCCACCTTTGACGGAATAGACTGCGTTGGGGAGCTTAACGATTCTGTCGTCAATGTCAGTGAC
Organism: Postelsia palmaeformis; assembly: GCA_037834295.1. Taxonomy (NCBI): domain Eukaryota; class Phaeophyceae; order Laminariales; family Laminariaceae; genus Postelsia; species Postelsia palmaeformis. The sequence continues at coordinate 3,227 of JBBMHQ010148518.1, forward strand.
GAAAACATTGCCGCATTTCGAAAATACTGTCGATGCTGCGTCTGGCTGACCTGAACAACTTATAACTGTAACCGATTGAAACAACGATTTGATGCGGAATGCGACGGGCAACTCCCCAGTGTTTGTTCGCTGGCTCGTCCCTCCTTTTATACAGAAAAGTGAGCGCTATCCAACCCGATCCAGTATCAAGGTGTGTCCACTAGTGTTTGGCAGTTGACGACGGAATATAAAGAGAGGTTTGGATAACGCTGTCGCCCCTTCTACCTTTTGTCGTGTAGGATAGGGTTAACATTCACCATTTTGCCCAACTTCAGGGATAACATGGAGCGCATGGTGAACTCCAAGTCACGACTTGTTTGAAAGGACACATACCCCCCGCCCCCCGCGCGCATTGACGTCTACATGCTTTCGAAAAGGCGTTACCATCGTTAGCCATGGTTACTTGACGCCTGCTACGGTGCGGATACCACAGTAACCTCCTGCAGTCCCGTTTTAGGCAAAGAAAAAAACTCAAATTCATACATGGCAGTAGGTTCGGCCCCCGAAGCGGCATTGCTGTCCTATAACGGTAAATTGTCTGAAGCTTCAAGGATTCAGAGCTCTGACCCCCTTCTCATTAAATTCCTTAACACATGACTGATTGTGTACCGATAGTTCGAGCATACCTGGTATAGCGCTAATTGTTATCATCTCGTGACTAAATGCATACCAGAAGCAAAATCGGATATGCGAGAACCTATACCACGTCTTGTTGGTTCTTCCGCGTCACTCACAACGTTTCTTTTCATAACCAAGCTACACGGATTTGAAACTCCCTCTCACAGTCTGCGTCAGTGGGCCCATGTAGAGGTGGGATTGGGTCGAATTGCGGCCGGGGTAAACTTTAAGTTGTGCGCTTCCAGACTGCCGCCAGGCCAATACCGAAATTCAACGTCGCATCACCTCCCCCCCCCACCTCTTTTTTCATCAAAGATTGAGTTTGAACTCGGTCAATACTTCCTGGACGGACCCATTTTCGTCAAAAGCGGGGTGACGCTGTCTGGCATGTACAGTTCCGATAGCAGTAGCTACACCGAGCTTGTGCTGCACGATGGAGCCAACATCGGAAGCTCGGCCGAGGATGCCATCATTGTCATCGCGGACGTCACTGGAGCAGAGGTAGGTTTCGATGGCCACCCTGCGAGTTTGTGTCGACGTGTGAGACGGGTGAGGGTATTTCATACAGTAATGCCTCTCAGGTTCCTTTTCTGAGGATATATGCCCATCTCACCCAACCGAGGCGACAACACGATTTGCTTGTTGTGTCTAATCCCAGTTCCAAGGTATGCGACGGCAAATGTCGTAGAAACGGGAATGGTTGATCAATGTTAAGGCGTGTCCTATTGGGCTCGTAGTCTTGACGCCCGTTCGAGTCAGAGAAAAAACGGTTTGGTCGAAACGAGCTACTCCTACTGTGGCAGGAATTAGTTCGTTTGTTCGTTCTAAGGCGCTACCCCCTAGCCTCATACTGTAGGGAATGCAGCCCTATTTTTTCCTGCTCCTTCTCACCTGAGGGCCTTTATACCTAACCCCCAAATTCTATGCCTTTTAACGATGGTCACTTGAGGACTTTTATTCTATTAGTAAGGCCATTCCGTAGGTTCTCTGGACTTCTGGGTTTAGGAAGCAAATGGATAGCGCAATCGGAGGGTCTATATATACAGCGAATAACATGTAAACTGCAAACCTTGTAAGGTGTGCGGACGGTGTTGGATTGAGTTCTCCGGTTTCTTGATAACCGCTGCTAACGTCATACCAACACATGTCGCAGGAGGTAAGGGCATCCGATAAAAAACGCAAGCAACTAATGGTTCGAGTCGAGAAACCTCGTAAGCCCCATCTCGAAAGGGATGCGTGATTTACAGTACAGTCGAATATCACAAGTTTGACAACGACGTGGTATGCCTCACCGAAACGTTCCTCAACCCCGTCAGTCGTATTGTAAGTTACGAACATATTCACTAAAAAATACCTCCGTATGCCAACCTGCTTGTAGATGTTTTTGCAGATGCGAGCGGAGATACGCCAACCGCTACAGCCGGCGAATGTACGTTCGACCAACGAGGCGTTCTACGATGGAGCTTCACACTAAATGTTCTCAGGCTCCTCACTTCAGGAGCTCCATCCCTTATCCGAAGACGAATTTAAACAAAAGTCAAATTGCATCTCGACGAATAATCCCATACACCAAGTATTATAAAACATTTTTTTCCGAAACGAAATTGGCATTCCGACGGTTTTGGGTTAGGAACCCCGTCATTCAGAAAACAGTTCGCGCGGAAACGTACTTCCTCTATTGTACAACGCGCCCAACCTATTGCTTAAGAAGCGGGCATCATAACCGGCTCTGTCGCTCGCTCTCCTCCCCTGCTGTCGGATTACTTGAAAATACCGCACACCCTGTATTTCATTCGTCCGTCAGGTGGCCAAGCTCGACCTTCGGCAAAAGACGGATTGGACCGGGGACATCGTTCCTGGCACGGTTGGCAACCTTTGTTTGGACGTCAGGAACTCGAAGGTGCCCGTATCACGACGCCCAACGCATCGGTTTGGCCGCAGATGGGCCACAGTCATCGAACAATCCTTCCAATTTAAACTTCAAAAATTTTTGTTTTCGAGACACTTCCTGGCTGTAGTTGTTGCCTCGCGCAAGACGTGGCATGGTGGATTAGGGGCGAGCGGGTGGCACGCTGCCCTTGCTTTACGAGCAGCCCAATACGACACGTATACAAATATTTTCCCGAGAATTGACCTGTTAGTTGACGGGGGTTCCAAGCGATGACTAGTGTCTAGAGACAGGGTTGCAGGTTTAGCCGAGAACCATTGCCTGCCAAGCGTTGTGTGCGTTACTACAGCAGTAGAGCGAAATAATCGCACATACATGCGTGGTGATGGGAAGGACTAGCATAATCCAGTGACGTGCGGCATACGGCCACGTGCTATGCTCTGGACAATCATCTTCGACACCACGTTCATAACCTTTAGGACAGCACCAACCTTGCCCGGCGACCACAACCGCGTTCACCGTGTTCGTGGGATGTTCCGCAGGATATCGTGTTCGACGAGTTTGCTCCCCGGGAGTGCAGAACCGGCGCTGCTCACTTTACGGACTCCAGCAACATCACGTGAGCGCATATTCACTGTTGATTGCGAAGTATGTCCCGTGTTTGGCGAAGTTTGAATACGCTGCTGTCGAACGCGTCCAATTTGTCCACACGGCGAAAGCCGCTTTGGCATAGGCGAGGAGAGTAATCACTGAAACGACGGGCCAATACCTTGCGTTGGAGGCTCTACCACAAAACCCATGAGACCACACACATGAGTGGGCCGTTACCTCGGTTGTCACGCTCCACTCCCACTTGTAAAGTAGGCCGTATCGTAGGAAGTCAGCGATTGCCTGAAAGGGGCCCAGCTGCACTCTGAAAACCGAACATCTATGGAAAACGACGTTCTCCCCCGACAATACCAAGCCCCAAGTACCCCGCATACCGGTGCCGTGCACCGCGCATCACAAGACAAGCAGTAACATCCGGCAGCAAGAATAGTACCTGCGGCTGGTTTCGGTCGTGCTGATAAACAACCGACGCAACCCCAAGAGACGATAATGGCAAGTTTGTTGCCCTAAACACAAGCACGGATTGCCCGCGAAATACCGTGCCGTCATTTTGGCTACAGGACGGTTCAATCAGCCTTCGACAGAGTCGAAAATAATTATTTCCATGTTACGTGGCGACAGACGAGGAAGCCTCTTCCCCCATTCCTGGAATACCATACCGTGTTTTGGTAAAACTGTTAGGGGAATCGCCGAAAAGGGGTATGTCTGTCCCGTTTTGGACCAAACAATGAGACATCAATAGCAACAAGTAAATAACCCACTCTTGGAGCCTGCGCGACAAGCGATGCGCATGCCCCACACAGTCACCCCGCTGACACAGCGCTCTTGTCTATGAAACGGTGTCCTTGGGTTTGCCTCCTCAGCACGTTCCTCTTTTGGGAGGCATCGAGACAAGAGACCGGCAACTACATGGAGCTCACGCGCGTGGATGATTTCGCCGTCAGGGGCTTCCCGGTGAGCGTACGCGGCAAGAGATGACATCAGCTACGAGCCCGCCGTATCGAACGCGGAGACACGTCGTACGATATGGGGTGTGATCGATATCCCGCAGAGCCATAGTCGTATGACCACAGACCGTCGCACCCTTCCACTACCTGGGTGGAACTTGTAAGAGTGGCACCGACCAGGTAGACATTTCTTTCGCCAAGCTGCGGTCAAGTGGGGTTCATGTTTGAGCGTTATCTTTCTTGGCGTCACACAATCATCCCGACTCAGTGACTTCTACTGTCGCTTTGGAGTCTTTAGTTATGCTTATGTGTCGCGAATGCAGACAAATGGAGTAGTTGCTCGTTCTAGTGGCTCTGGCCCGCTGGAAACGCGAGCTCGAAACGTCTCCCGAACCTTAGCGTCGATCCTATCTAGTGCACCAGGTATGTAACTTTCAGTATGTACGATCGGGATGTCTCCTGAAGTACGTGATCACACTGTTAATACTGCCAATGGCTTTGATGTTGGAAAGTGTGATTAGGCTTACAGATGCTAGCGCGAACTTTCCCGACGCACAAACCGGTGAACGCGACAACCAATACGCCACAACGGGGCGCCGGGGTTTTGTGTTTCATGTACACGCCCGTGCTTAATCTGTAACCTGCAGGTCATGCGCGGGCTGCTGATGGACACCTGCAACAACGTTGTCTGGGAAGGCTTGGATCAATCTGGATTACCGGACCCTAAACTCAGCCCACCAACCGGTGGTGATCAGCTGGCGAGTGTTGTCATCACCGGCGACTCATCCGGTATCGTGTTCAAAGACTGCGACATAGAGCCCGGAGCAGGTGCGCATGCCGTCACACCTCCCGCTGACTAGATCTGCTCAATGATCAATTCGGCGGGTGCGTCCAGTGAGACGATCGTTCAAGACTTTCCGGTTTCCGGCATTTCTTTGTAGTTTTCTCTATCATTGTGGGTTAAATATGTACCATTCCGACGCAGTAGATATGCACCGTTTTATTCATTCAGGTTTGCTAAATTAAGCTTGGGGGGACAATAATGAGTACGACCTACCGTACACAATAAAAGTATCTGTTTACCTACTTTTACTAACAATATTTGGTCCTACCTGACTATGGTCCCCTGTTATTCAGCACAGAGACTCGGCCTCCATGAATCGCCGACACTGCTGGCGCCCAGCACACTGATTGTGTTTGTATTGTTCCTTGTCCACCCGTGCGTTGATGTCTGTTCTTAGAGCCGCGCATCCTCATGGAGTCGACCGTGCCGCTTACGCTGGACAACATCATTGAAATCGAGGAGGCTCAAAGTGGAGACTGTATAGTCGGAGTGCCAGAGGTGAGTCATGTCGCGATCTGGTGTCTTAGACATAGGCGAACCTCTTCTTCCTCGGACGTACCTGCGTGCGCACGATGGTGTTGTTTTGGAGAACCGATCTCCGATAGGGGTCCTCATACTCTGGTCTGTTGCTCCTGATTCGAGATCTATACTTCAGCCGGAACCCGCTGTCTTGCAGAAACAGAAAAAGGCAACCCGATTGCCTAGGTATGTACAATGAATTACATCTGCAACAAAAATTGTGTTGCGGCGATACAGTTGTTGGGTATCACCTCATTTGACGAGCCACGACAATCGGAAACGTTTCGGTTAACTATTTGCTTTGCTATCTCTATCACATCATACGTGCGCACGCTTCATGCCTTTTGGGGCCATTTGGATCTGGGCGTCAAACGTCCATAAAACACAGTATACCCTTACACCGACGACTACCGTATGTACTGTTTCAGATCACAATTCCGAATCGATTTCGGGTGTGGTCTTCAACGAGAATCACAACCCATGCTCCTGTGCCGACCAACCGCGTGCCACCCGCGATGCATCGTTTATGAAACCCCCTTATGATTTAAAACGGGATAAGCGTTGAGCAAGGAGTTGGAAGTTCGGCCTATATGCTATTGCCCTTCTTGAAATTTTTTGTTTTTTCTTCCCATGTGTTGTCTTTGCCATTGATTCCGCTCTTTCTTTTGTTCGTAACTCAGCTCTGGTCTCTAATAGCACCCCCTTCTTCATCAAGGTTCATGTCTTGGACTTGAAATGCGCACAACCTTCAGCTCTTCCTTTCCCCGACATCCAGCGTCGACGCTACCTATGCGTTGCCTGCATATTTTCGTCGCACCGATGGTAGCGGTCGAGAGCTTTCCTAGGGGTGCCCCTCACGTCGTGCGGTATGCTACGAGAACATACGTTGGGATACGTTGAACACTGCCGAAACGCGGATCAGTCGCCGCCTGACTACCAAATTCGGTTTACCACCGTTTGTTCTCGCTGTGTTTGTGCCACCCTCGCTTGCAGGGTACCACGGACGACCTCATTGTTCAGGTCAACTCCGAGCAAACGTTGTCCAAGGCGGGAGACTGCTGGGTCCTGGACTAGGCCGGACGCCGAATGCCGTGCGGCCGGACTTGATGTAGCTGTTTACCGCTAACAGCAACGATGGATTTCTACGGGCAGGACTAGCCGCGAATGCATCACGGCTGTGATTGGCACTCAGAAGCCTGTACAGGGCCGTAATTTGTTTGAGCAAGTACTCTGGCACATTTTCAAATAGGCTTGCTGGCTGTGTGGTGAAGCTGCATAGCGAGGTACCTCGCAAGTTCCTTTTACCATACTCTCACGATGTGAACCACAGCGGTAGCCTTGGTTGTAAACTGCCGCGCTCGATAAGCGCAGGCCGGGGTCTGACCCCAAGGGAGTGTCGGTTTTTTCTTTGACCCTCTGCGAGGAGTTCTCGCGGAAAGAGTAAGTTAAATATGGTTTCAGACGACAACAAGGATTCAAGACTGCTCAATGCAATTCGTTTCCTCCCGAATGCTCTGGACAGTATCGCTTTCCATCACGTTACAATAGCGATGAATATCCCCTAGTGTTCCCGCAGGCGTCTTTAGTCTGTTCGAGTATTCGTCGTCGGTGGGTAGGCGAGGCAGAATGGCCGGGACCGTGACGAGGTGCAGGGTGGCGTACTGGTATCGTGATGTTGACATGGGGCCGCGCACGCAGGAGGGAATACGTGGCCTGCGACGCGACGTCCGCGACACGACGGTTTTTCCAACGACCGACAGCTGCTGATTCCAAGACGTGAAGGGACTAATCGAATAATTTCACATCACGGGGAAACACCGCACCGTTCGGACGTCTCCGCGGTGTCCGGTTAGCCCGCTCGTGGCACCGGCTACAATCTACATACCCGCACGGGCTGAACAAGAACTGATCAAGAACGGGGTCATAGGGTCAACGAACGCGAACGCGTATTACACTCGAATATTTTTTTTCGGGATCGCTCATCTTGACCGCAGAGCTCGCCTGTAGAACACCCCGTCTTTACCAGCACGAACACGTTCTTCAGGTTTCGGGGTCTCGGAGCCCAAACAGTTGGCGATGGCTTGGCGTTGAATTTCAGGACCTGTTCTTACGAAGCGTGGGGTGCACCCTCGTTGGGTGCATTTTTCCTGCTTCATGAAGCACTCCCTATTTTTTCCCCTGTCTGGATAAATAGTTGCCATTTTTTTCGAGTAGGTCTGCTAAGTCTTCCTCGGCGACATATCCGGAGAAAAGGGACATGGCCCTCATGAGCACAATCCTCCCTACAAATCACCCGACCGCCCACTGTCAGTTGCTGCTGTGCATCATATTTGTCGAGATATGGAAACGCATAAAAAAAGTTTCGATTGACGAAGCTCCTATCATGGTGTTTTCCGATATCCAACAACCAACGCAAGACTGTACTGTATTGTACTACAGTACTGCAGTCAAATCGCGTTCATACGCTGTCAGAGGTGAAAGTGGCTTAAGCGATACCAGAGTCCGTTTACTCGTACCTTGTCGAGCGTATTGTCGCTCTTACATTGTCCACTTGGCACGCGGCAGATAGCGCCACTACTGTAGTCCAAGGTGGAGCATCTATCGATGTCCCCGCGTTAATACTGTGCGGTTTGCCCCTTGATTGAATCCGTTGTGATCCCAGACTGATTGCCTTTCGATGCTGTCGCGAGAGGATACACAATGGCGGAGTCCACCGTATATGCTGCGGAGAGTGACTGTTGGACGTCTTTGGGTTCGAATTTCTCGTTGTCGAATTCTCGGGGCTCCATGGTTGCACCCCGTCGAACCCCCATCGTTTGAAATCATCCACGTTTTTTTGTTTGGATTCCACGGGTAATAGCATGTGTACTGAGCAATAGGTTGCATATGGTGGTGTGCACGACACGGTGCGTACACCACCGAACGTGTCACGGTACAACAAGAAGAGCCCTGGTGTTATGTAGGGGCTATATCGTCGCACCGCATAGAGACAAATCGACTCGAGCTAAGGAGGGAAACAAAATGACGAAATATTATCGAAATATCAGGAGCCGACAAGCGAACAAAGTGACGAACTGCGATCGCGACAGGTCTGCGAGGCACGTACCGTGTGTATAAGAACCTACTCACAGAAGATTACCCCCGATTACCACCAGGAAGCAGCAAGAGGCAGAAGGGAGACACAAAATAACAATCGAATGCCCCGTGGAAAGTGCATCCCGTAGGCAATTGATGTAGTATTGTGGAGTCTTCCGTACCTCGTTCCGAACGGTGCGTAGTGCGTACTATGGTCGATGCGACGACATGTCGGTGGAAAAGCCGGTCGCAGCAGTGACTCCGCAGTGGGGCTCCATCGGTGCACCCCATGAAATACGCCACGGTGTAGTTGAAAAGAGCTTTGTTCTCTATGCTTACGCTCCTATTGACCCCCATAAGGGCGCGGCTTACTCGCTCTGCTACACGCAGGGCCCGAGTGGCCATGTGTTATGCACAGACCGCTCCACCAGCCTACACCACCAAGCAGGCGGCACAAATATCCTCACGCCGTCTGACCTGCGCTTGCGTAAGCTCCCATCTGCGGTTGGTAGCATTGATGAGCAATCTTGGTCGCGCCTCTCGTCTCCATGTAGGGACAGGGCAGGTGCTGTTGGTGTAGTTTGGGCCTCAGAGTTCTTAGCCTGGTATTGTCTCAGGAAAGGTCCGGGGGTATATGCACTCCATTCAACAACGAGGTTGCTGGGAGGCATTATTTTCTGGGGGTTATTCTTATCATCGACCATTTTGTTTCGATTGACTGACTGCTCGGTAAGGATCTTGTCTTTGCTCCGCATGCCAGCATCTCAGGCAGCTCTCTTTTAGGCAACCACCTCGTTTGCCTTCAATCCAGCGGCTGCACTCGTGGCTACCTTACAGGCCTCTTCACGTCTACCGTAGCAATTCCCTGTTCCGCCGATCCACCGTAACATAGACTCAGGGTATCACCCATGGACAACCGAGGGTAGTACGGACTCGTCACCTGGCTACAACATATATACTTGGAAAAATTGGGTGAGGGTCGCTGTCCACGAGACAAACAGAAAATATCCCTGACTATATCCCAAACCTCATGAAACCCAGGCAACCATCGACCCCCAAAAGCCCGTTTGACTCGTACACAGAGTGGGTGACGACCACTTTCTGAAATGAGGGGTAAGGTTCACTGCATACCATGGTGTCTCATGGGACGGATGCTTTCGTGGCAGACGCCATGGAGACTTACGGTAACACCCGACACATGGGACGCCTCATGGTTTGTGAAAATCCATCAAACCCGAACCTCGGCGCCGTAGCACATGCTAAGAGACTCACATACCCATCACTTCCAGAAGTTGTGTGTGACAAGGCAATCGCGCGCGACTAGGGGTCGTAAACCGGGGGAGTGCTGATGTGACGACCTCACGCAGGCGGTCAGCGTATACGATTTGTGACGAATTCTTCTGCTTGACTGTACTGGTAGATTCCTAAGTAAGGGGGGCAAACCACGACAACAGTGATGGAACGGAGGGGGAATTTAACGGTGTAGCCTCGCATCGTCTGTACGAAAATACTCCCAGCAGGTACTCTACCACTCCAGAGATTTTGGAGCCTGTCCTGTGACCTGTGAACATTCCAGGGTTTTCGATGATATACTGAATATGAGAACCGATCGATACACTACCGAGTAGCATATGGCAGTTCTGCTGTCACGCAGACAGTTTATCGGGAAATCCCCCCTTGCACAGTCAGGCGCAGACAATTTATTAGTCACCGTTGTTGTGGGTACATGTACTCAGAACCTACTGGTGTCCTATTCATTGTGTCCAATGCCTACAATCAATGGTTGTATATTTTCAGACGACACCAACTAGTCGTCGACAGCGCCTACTTGAGCGTAAGAAGGCTCCATTCGACGAAGACCGACGGGGGGAGAAGGCGCTAGACCCTTCCGGCGGAAGTATTGCAAGAAATGCACCGTAGTTAGGAGAGGAAAGGCCTACTCTGCGACCCTGGATGTAGGTTACAACCATACCAGGTACTCTGCGACCCTGGATGTAAGTTACAACCATACCAGGTATTCTGCGACCCTGGATGTAAGTTACAACCATACCAGGAGAGAGCAGGAGCAAAAAGGCGACGGTAGTGCATGGATGGATGTGAAACCTGAAATATAACATGTAAAAACCTGTGACAGACTACCGATTCTCGTCTTTGAGAAATACATACCAGGTACGAAGGACATGCAGTATTCATGTGGCCACCGGGGACGACCAAATTTCAGACTGGTATTGTACAGAGTGAGGCAGAAATAACCTGAAGCACGCGACGGGTACCTACTGTAGAAGCAACGTTGTGTTTCAGTCGTTCGTTATGTGTATCCGGTTGTTTGTTGTTTTCTGTTTGTTTGTTTTTTCGTGCCCGAAAAAGACTCAACCCGGGTAGTACGCGCGATCAAAGTATCACACACATATCTTCCTCATGGAAGTCTGAACATTGCGGGGATAGAATGTGGAAAATTTAGAAAAAAAAACTCCCGATAAAGTATTGACCCCAAGATGGGTTTCGACGAAATTCAAGATTTCACCAGATCTCACTGACAATTTTTTTTCAAGTTTCAATTTTCTACTGAAGCATATTTCCCTGAGGTATTCTACCGCTGCTCTTAAGTTTTTCGAGTCTCTCCTGTTACCACGGACAGACTCAATCTTTGATTATTTCGGTCATGCGTGAAGGCGAAAACATCAAAAGCAACACCCGTCGAAAACAGTGCCAGCTAAATCATCTGACAGTGCACCACAGCAGGGCTAGTACTACTTCAGACTCTCACCCCACCCATTAAAAGGCGTGGCGAAACGGCGACAGCACTATGTATTATGTGCAGATTCAGTCTTTGTTGAGCGCGTCAAGGTTTCCGTTTCCGGGTGCTTGAAAGCTCGCCATAAGCGCACAAATAGAGGAAGAAGAGGAGAGCTAGGGCTTTGCTGCAGCTATCTACGAGAATTTCTACCAGTAGTACAGCCTAAGGAGGGGGTGGTTCCTGTGATATTCTTTGGGTGTATTATACTTTGAGAAAATCGGGCACTTAACCAATTTACGTCCGAAAACACTAACTGACGTACGACGAGCATACATACATGCGGATATGCTGTAGAAGAAACTTTACACCACCTTCATTTCGAGCGTAAACGTTAGACCACTTACTAATAGTTGTCGCTGTTGTATGTTGTGGTTGTTGTTGGTTTTGCCTTCACAATAAAACGTCTCTCTTATCCAGCTTTATCAGTACACCCAGTATCTGTCCTGGTTCCCTTTCCAAGAGAGATACTTATTCCGTGGTCACAGACTGTAAGACAGAGGAAGACCAAAAAACAAATACAAATCGCAAACTCACGTGTCAAGCAAGTGAATTGCCAGCGTACCGGGTACGAGGACACAACAACTCAAGCGAAACCAGAAGAATAGCAACAAAAATACATTCAAGCAAATATAAGAAAATCTGAAATGGAAATAAAAAGAGAATATAAACGACGCGATGACTTGAGAAAGGCTGCTAGACGGAAAGCATACGCACTCAGAAAGGGTAGATATCTGCTGCGCAGGCGAAGCAATACAAAGGAGAGGTAGATACAGACAAAAGTCTATAAGAGCTATTAATAGTCGAACCGATGCCTGGCCACCCGATCTTTCATTTCGTTTCTGTATTCGTCGACAGCTGAATCAGTACAGCTGCCCCTCCCCCCTGTCCCTCTCCTCTTGTCGTCGTCCTTGGTGTCGTCTGCTGCGTGGCGCAGCCGGCTTTTCTGTGCTTCATCCCTGAGCCACCTCGCCATGAAACAGTTCGCTGCTTCGACGACTCCTGGCACCACTTATCGCTTTCCCCAGCCGACCTCGTCCGTAACAACGTATCTACCCCGAAGAGCAGATAGGAGCTTTCCGTGACTCCCTCGATCGCTCAAAGCACCCCGAGGTCGTCTGTCGGACATTGGGCCCAGTTATTTGCCGGTCGGCCTCGTCCTGGTTTCTCCCAACCCGCCGTCGCCCCAAGCATCACTTAGCGGGTCAGTCGCTCGTTGGTCGTCTGCTGTACAGCCCACGTGAAGAGGAGGCGTCGTTTGCGGATGGTCGACTCAACGCTCTCGCATCGTCTCTTTTTATGTACTTTATTGTCATTTTTCAAAAAAATAATGCCGTAGCACGCCGTGGCACCACATGCGGCTTAACCTTCCACGGCATCTCCCGCGGTTTGCCAATGAACCCTCCACGGACCTCCACGGCATACCATGGAACCCGAACCCTAAAGCTTATCCAAACCCCAACCTCAGCCCCAACCCCTACCTCAACCTAAGAGCCGTGAACATTGGGGTGCCGCGGCCGCGGGGTTGCCATCACATTTCGTGGGGTGACCGTGGAGTGCCGTGGCAGTTGCCGCGGGGGTTGCCATGGTACCACCCGTGGCATGCCACCGCACCCCCCACAGCGTGCCATGAAATGCTTTGACACACCATCAGATACCGTGGGTATGTCATGGTACGCTACAAGTGTTGCTATTTCGGCACCCCCCACGGCGTGCCATGAAATGCTTTGTAACACCATGGGATGCCGTGGGTATGCCATGGTACGCCACGAGTGTTACCATGGCCATGCCACGTCAAGACTTAAAAGGTGTAGAACCCTGCTTTTTGAGGGCCTTGGCGTACGACATGAGGTCGTCAGTGCGTTGTCGGGACTGGAGGCCAATGACCCGTCGGAGAAGTTTGTGGTGTGCCGTTCTGAGCTCAGCGAAGTGTTCCTGACCAAGAGTCCACGTCACGCACAGCGTCCTACACTATTTGGATTTTGGCGTGGTATGGATATGGTGATACCCGCGGTTCTAAGGCAACCCCCGCGGCAACTGCCATGGCACTCCATGGTCGCCCCACGGAATGTCATGGCAACCCCTGCGGCACCCCAATGTTCACGGCTCCTAGGTTGGGGTAGAGGTTGGGGTTGGGCTTAGGATTAGGGTTAGGGTTGGGGCCGAGGTCCTCCTCGAGGTGAATCAAGTCCCTCAAAATATCTGGGTCTTCATTGAAGCGTATACCAGCACGGTGTGTATCACAGCAGCGAAGGAGACTTCAAACAGAATTGGTGACAAGACCCATCCTCACCACACCTCCTGAGTGACGCCGAACCATTCCGAGTGCTCATCGTCGTCCGTACGCACCCGAGCCCGCATGCCTCTGTGGAACTGGCGGACAACACTAAGCATCTTGCCTGATACGCCGATGCGCACGAGTACCACCCCCACACAGGATCTCACGGTCGACGGAGTCGTATGCTTTTTGCAGGTCGATGAAGCACATGTACAGGGGGATTTTTGCAGCTCGTCTGAGTTCTTACAGCCGGTGCGCATGTCGACCCTTGATCGTGCTGGGCGAAAGCCGTATTGTTCTTCGGGGAGTATCCCTTTAGCCTCGCAGAAGTGACTGAGGCGGGACGCGACCATTTTCCGCAGATTTGTTTCCTGAAAGGACAATCAGCGAAATCCTTCGGTAATCGTTGCATTCAAAGCGATCCTCTTTTTTCCGAAAAAGCTTAATCATCGCATATTTCCTTTGCTTGGGGACGTCAACTGTCGCAAGTAAATTGTGTAAGTACCGGATAAACTCGGGGTGGTCGATTTTCAGTATCTCGACCGGAAGCGCGTCTGGTCCTATCGCTTACTAGTTTGGCATACCCCGAATCACCGCCGTCATAGCAGACATCGTCGGCTCGTCTCCAAGCGATGGTGCCGAAGGCCGTTGTGGGAATAGGGCGCTGATGGTTGGGTCAAGCTGAGGCGGTTCCGTGGTCAGGGAGTTGCCGAAAAACCTCGCCCACCGTTCAAGAAACGGCACATTGCCCCTTTTTAGTAGCGTGCCAGATCCTCGTTCCCAATCAACTGCTCGCTTCTCGTTTTTCGACCGTCCGACCCAACGTAGTGAATCTATCAGCGTAGCTGCAATATACTATCCAATTCATAAGATCCACAAGAAGATGTCACTCGTACTGTATGTGCGAGTATGCCCTAGGTGAGACTCGAATCTAAGAAATTGATGTCAGCCGGCACGCGGAGCACTTACTAAGCAACTTACTTGGAACGCCGTATTATGTGTGCTACAAGCCGTGCTCACACAAAAAAAAAACCCAGCAACCTGATACGCAACATTTTTTCCACACAAGATGATTTTTTTTTCGCATCGTGGCAAAAATGTATTTTTCTCCCCCAGTTCTCTCATTCATGCGCTCCTCTCAGTCATTCGTAGTCGGATGGAATGCCGCCGTGACAATACTCGAATGTTGAGTTCGGGGAAACTTGCAAAGATGACCAGCCGCACTATCATTGTGCATGTGCAGCTTTAGACCGAAACACGTTTGGGGTATGTATGCTACCTGGTGCGTTGCAAGTACAAGCAAGAGTTGTAGTTATGACCATCAACAAAGGGTGTACCAGAGCTGTCACTTATAATAATGAAACAAAATACCGTCAGCCCAATCCGTACCATGTACGATACAATAAACGGTATTTTACTAAAACTATGTGTACGTTGTGTAGTGGTAACAATGTCGTATTATTCTGATTGGCGAATATAGCCTACCCTTTCTGGACTGCAGTCCCGATTTGGAGCCAAATTACAAGTTACTCTTATCCTGAGTAATCTGTCTCCAGAACGGGACATCGTTCCTGGAGATTAAGTTCCTTTGTTCCCGAGTCTCTTGGCAATTCCTATTATCAATAATATTATACCTGGTACGACATTTCGAAGCTGTCGTGGTCTTTTTCCTGGTTTTGTTTTTCACGAGGCAGTAGTATCTGCTCGTTTTTCGAGTCACTGGTATTTGTAACGAGTTGTATACCCTTTATTTTGGGGAATAACCCCCGCGATTACCAGGGTCGTGGTATCATGTCTGTGCTACGTACACCTTTTGTGTCAGACAGTCCAGGAAGAGATGACGATCGTTGATATTCGTGTGATAGTAATGTTTGATTGCTCCTTTTTCCCTTTTTTTTTTCATCCCATTCATTATCATTGCCCTTCTTCTCTCTCCCTCTTCAGTCGTAACTCAGATCCGGGGTCACTAAGTAGGCTCTCCTCCCTCCTCCCCACTACGGTACG
>JBBMHQ010148629.1:0-15323 GCA_037834295.1 Postelsia palmaeformis
AAGCTTGCCGTGGCTGACCGAGACTCTAGGGTAATATTTGTTCCGAATCGTCGTAGTGCTGGTCCTTCAACAGGATTAGAGGCAAATACAAAGAAAAAGGGTGAGTACTTCCCGAGGCCACACCACCCCGTCATCCAGCACACATGTCCAGCAGGCAAAAGTCAGACCAGCCTGTGTAAGGTTTATAGCCCGAACCGATACGGAACTGCACCTAACTCTCATACTCACAATTCCAAAGAAACAATCCGGTGTTACCGTCACTGTCGATGGTGTATTTGGCATGGCCAGCATTCGACCCCTTATTTTTGTTTCCCGACCCTCACTGGCGCTGCTCCCGAATACTCTTGACGATCTCCTCGCCGCCGATTCCGTCGCCAAACACCTGTATTCCGTGCCTACAGCACCTCTTTGACATGCAGCGCCAAGAAAGGTGTTGTAAGGCATATGGTTGCGAAGGGCCGGATCTGCTGCACGCGTCTCGCGGTTGAGATCCTCGACACGACCGATCTCGTCAAGTTTGTTGCTCCTCGGCCCAATCTCAAACCTACTGAGGCGTCGGAATAGATCATTTCCTGCTCGAGTCAGCCAAGGGCGAAACCTCGGAAGGAGAGCGCTCCAAGCTTCTCTCGGCGAAGATTTGTCTATGCAGCACGCATTTCCCCCCTCTATCGCTCGAAAGCCGTCGACATAAATGTCTATGCCCGCGCGTAGCTCTGCGCACTTGATGAGCTCATCCCGCTAGCGAGACAGCTGGGTTTGACCTCTCCCACAGAGGTATCTTGCGTGGGCTCGGACACGAAATCCACCAAGGATTCTGTCGTTATGTCGTATTAATGAAAGCCTTTTGTCCAAGGGTTGAACTCGTCCGTTAGCCGACAAAACGACGACCCGTATGTTTCTTGATGTTTAATTATCAACAAGGCAGATGAACCGAACCGCTAAACTCACCGCTGGAGTATAAACTCCTCCCTCCTGCCCTTCCTGGTTGGTCAGGCTGGCCCATCTTTGGACTAACCTCGACTTGGCCTGTAGCTGCTGCGCGTCCTGTTGCTGCAAAATCCCGGGAAGCACAGTCGCTCGGTGTCGGCTCTTCTCCTGCTATAACTCGTTCGATACGTTGTTCGGCATAACTCGTTCGTGCATTAACGGGCACGACTCTTGCCGGGATCTCCCCACCACCGATCGGTTGTACTTCTGCTGGGCTCTCTCTTTCGGCAGAACTACCTCCAGCACCGCGGGACTCGTGTTGGTCGGTGCCTCTCTTCGACTCGGCCAGCATCGACGACTGGCTCTGATTTGTTACCTACTGAACGTCACGTCTCGGCTGTTGAACCCCATTGAACGTCTTACGATACTCTTGGGGCGACCTTTTCCCAAAAACATACTTGACTCTTGGCGTCTGATCATTGAACTCCACCAGTATTTTTGGGCATACCAAGGCTAGATGCTCTGACTGCCCCGTGGTCATTAAACTTTACCAGTGTAGTTGTTGCACTATTAAGGGAGGCCATAGTAATTAGAGCCAAGTATATAGGTTTTATCTGTACCGTAGGTCCTATTCAATATTCCTTCCCGTAAGGCAGGACGGACAGCGTGAAAGTCAAATGTTTCAGCCCAGAAGTCGAATATTTGTGAGAATTTCCGCGAAAGAGTGTCGTGTAGCACGCAAGCTCACATCCTCCCTCATACGAAGAAATATCGTTTTCTTCTCGGAGGAGAGGATAAGACCGCCCAACGAAACGTTCGGACATGTCTCGATGATATTTCAAATCGCCAATGTCCCCATTGGGTGCGGCATCATGCTGCTATTACTTCATGCTGTATACAATACCTCATGTCGTTATGTACAACCAACCGCTTTTATGCACCGAGGGGCTCAAGACTTTTCATCTGTCGCGGATGTATATCACTTGGGGACAGAAAGACAATACTTGAACACAAAATAAGGACGATTAATATCAGGAATACGTACTTCATGAGGTCGCAGTTGATGAGTAGGACGCGCGATCGAAGTACCACACACCTTTTATATTGATGAGTTTGACGGAAATCCTTGATCTCACAGCTAGTCCTTTATTTCAATGTGTTTATATACAGAAGGTTATATTACACGTGTTTGCATTGCCTATTGTATCAAACGTTTGGATCAACAACTAACATGAAGGAAAGCACAATCTTGCTACGAGACCGAATACGAATGAGGCTTTGCGAGTGCTGGCCATGGAGAGCAACAAATAACTTTGTCAAGAGACCAAACCATAACGACGCAACACCAAGAAGGAGAGATGCAACGGAAAGGGTACGGAGAGGGAAGTAAAAATGCGTAACGACGGGAATAATTCCACGATAAGAAAACGGCCATTCTTAGATGTGGCAGTAGTTGCAGAAGTCGAGTCGGGCACAACGTCATACGATCTGCATTGTTTCTACGATCGTCAACAGTTCAGACGATTGTTCGCACGTTTAGTGCCGTTTCTACTATTACAGCGTTTCGTTGGACGAACTCGTCTTTTGACCGGGTCGCTCATTGGAAGTCAACCCCTACTTGCAGCGGCTGGTGTCTTTTCCTTGCCACCAGGCAGCCGTACCATCAATGAGCTCACCATCGACGACGAATCCGAGGTGTTCACACCCTGAAACCATGCATTCCGTCAAGAAACGGATGTAGCTGATCGCTTGCTGCTCTTTGTCCGCAGGGTTACATTTTTTGTATACTGGAGTTTGAATGGCCTCGTAGTGGTCTTTTTGACGTCCGGGGGTCGCTCAGATGAATCAATTTGCGAACTTAGCTGGTCGGATTCGCTGACACGTTTACTGCTTGAATGCGAGTTCTACACAATCAAATTATCAAACGAGGACCGAGGCCGGACGCAATGCATGGTACGACAGGACTTCAACTACTCATTTCTGGGACTCATCCCTTGAAGAAGTATACACTCCCCCGACACACTGACTTTCGTAGGATGGGATACCCTAGTTGTACCTAGGGTTTTTACATCAGGGCGTAATTGAAATCTGTGTCATTACACAAAATGACACAAACCAATACACCAGTGTTTTTTCGCCAGTTTACGGTGTCCTAAAGATGAAAACCAGGTAATCGAGGTACATCACCAAACCCAAGTGAGATGGCGTTTTCTCTCACGGTATATCGTTCTCTGATGGAAAAACCAATGTCCGTCCGAGTAATAAAAATCTAAAACAAACGGTACAACAGTATTTTTTTGCTAAAACGATATTCAGAGCACACCGAACCCAAGTTAGTTAGATGACGTTTTCTGTCATCGTACACATTTCTCCGATGAAAAAACATGGCTGGTGTAGCCTATGAATGAGAACAAAAACCGCGCCCATGAATCCAATATTTTCTCGTACTCGTATGAATAGTCAAGCGTAGCTTATACCTGGTATTGCTGAGTAAATCATATTTCTTTTAGTATGCGTGCGTCTACTGATAGCACGGCACTGCCAGCGTGCCCGCCATTTTTATTGCTAGGCGTCGCGTGTGCCTCAAGACGCCAGGAAAGCATGATTAGGCTGTGTCTGGCCTCCATCTGTAGAATTGGATGCATCTAGAAGGGTCGTTCGGAATGGCAAATATAACAGTCAAGCCAAGTTCAAGCAGTACAATTTTTTGCAACCAAGCAGAAGTACACAGAGAGAACTACGCAGTCTGAGCATGACCTTCGTCGAGCTGGCGGACAAGGGCCACGACGAGGCCCCGGCTTTACGCCAGGCGGGCGACGGGGCTCACTGTGACAGAGCGGGAGGAAATCTTTACCCAGCACAGTGCGTAGAGGCATGTACCATGCTCGGTGTGCATGGACCACTGACACGGGGAGTAAGAAAATACAGTACATTTCGTCAGATTATTACTTTCGTTCACGTAGTTGGTGGTTATTTTGTCATGAATTTATATCATATTCAACCTTCAAATCAACCTTTTTGCAAACACTACATTTTTTCTGAAATATGCTTTTACCGAGTCAACCGTATATCGTACAAATACAGAAAGACTCGTTTTCGAGCAGTATGGAAGAAGCTGTAGAGTCAGCGCAAGCTGTATGCGTTGCCCTGCTGTTCCCAGGTGGACTGCTTACATGTGAACATTGGATACTCGAAGGGGTGAACTCATCAATAATCGCAAGGCCAATGGTTCCATCTCATTTCGTAAAAACAACTTGGAATATTCGGGACATACGAAGAGCCGGCACGATTCTAACGAACGACCGCCATCAGATGTAGTCGCCGTCGTTATCGGTAACTGGTGACTATTTGTTTCTGTGCAATTTTTGAATGGATGTGTTGACTTTCTGGCGTTCTAAAAGCCGTGTCTAACTCACGCAATTGTCTTCGCCATGCGGTTCTATGAATAGTCGCCGAAAAACGATAACCGACCTTTCTTTGCAATATTAGTCAACTACACAACACCAACACAGACATGATAATTCAGATATCCATCGAGACGATATATATATATAGATGTGTATATATGCAGAAAGCTGATCGAGCACTTTCGAGCAGGAAATAATACGCATTAATTCGACATCAGCGCAATCAGGAGCTACCGTTGTATCCTCCGGTGGGCCTGTCGCGACCGTGCGGGACATGTCTTCCTCCTGAACAACATATTAACTACGACACCTGCGAGGGATTCTATTTCGCCGACTACAAATTGGCGGCGGCCGCAGATATACGGTCAACATTAGTAGTAGTGAACTGCAGTTAGCCAGGGGTTGCGTGGTTTATTTGTTCGTGAGTGTTTTCAGGCAGGTAGAACGGAGATAAGGACGGGTATCCACGCCTCGACCTCACCACGACCACCGCGGTACCCGCCATCTTGAACCCCATGGACAAACCGACCATGACGCCGCTGGAATCGACTGGAAGCAAGCCCTTCATCTGAAGCCTCGCCGCTTGTTTTTTGAGGGTCCACGACACCAATCGAGAGAAGTGGTTGCCTTTCGCGCTCAGTTTCCACCGCTTGTCGCAGTGGGTTCTGAAAACTACCACTCCTTGTATCACTGCAATTGGCGCCTCGGTCTGTCGGGAGTGCCAAGCAGTGACTCTTCTAGTTAATGAATCGCGTGCAGCTTAACATCCGCACACCGGGCCCGAGCGGGTACGAGCGGTTCTTGCTGCGAGCGTGGCACGACGTAGAAGGACAGTGACTGCATTGGTGAGCCGCGCGGGGAATATTTCCAATGTCTTGTTGTACCCTATTTATACACCCCACTTGTTTTGGTTCGCGGCGGGGGGTGCTCATTTTTGACTGGCCTTACAGTAGTCGTTCGACCATTGACCAAGGAGCCCACTCAGAATAAGGTGGCTCTACGTATCCGGGGCTCCGTAATAGTGTCCCATCATAATTATGGCTGTGTTCGACCGGAAAAATCGAGCGTTACGGTACCATTTTGGTTATTTGTCATCCGACGCAGCTCTAGGCCGCACTACTGTAGTTGATATCCTGACTGGTGTCACAGTAGAGAGAAGGAGACGGTAAAATATGTAGGAAATGTAACGAGCAAAGAGCACGAACCTGCGTAACTCGTGTGTGTCCGGCCGAGTGGACAAACGTCGCTCTAAACCGACTCAGAAAACGATAACCACAGGGTAAATTAAACTATACAGAGTGAACGAAGTCTGTATCCCGTTGCTGTCGATGCTCGCGCAGAACATCGTGTTTCCCGAAATCTACTGCAAGGCCGTGGTCATGTAACAAGGGAAAGGACATTCTCGAAACCCCCCCCTCCCGCTCCCAGGCGCTTTAGCCGGCGCTGTACTCGGGCTGCAAGCGAAATCCAATGCCGGGATCGATGGAGACCAACCACCTACCTTTTAGGTCTCGAATTGTGACCGATTACATTGTTTACGCTGGGATACCTGAGGTTAGCACCCCAGTAACACTAAATAGACTGGGTCTGATACCCTGTGTGCCCCCATAATATGTACCCTACATATCTGAGCGACGGTGTCTTTGCGATTACGGGGGAACGCGGTAGATACGGCCTACGGTGCACACAAATAACTACAAATTTACCTCCTTTTAAATAAAAATACTCGGTCCTATTCACTACGGTACCCCGTTCATAGTTGGTACAGAACCCGACCGGGGCGCCGGCGTTCGTAATTCTTACAGACCGTTCTGCTGAATCGACAGGGTCCCTCGCGCCGAAACAAAACAATTTTCTTTTTATTTTCAGGTTGCTGGTTGCTCCGGACCTCCACTATTACTTCGTCAAGTAAACACTGGAACAATCGAATACATGTTCGCAGTCTTTATGACTGCGCTGTCCGGGTCTCAACGTGTTCCGTTTCGGAATGAGCTCGAAGAAGGAGAAGGGGAGGGTAAGGATGATGGCGAGGAGGGTGGTTGCATTCCTTTTCTTTGGGATCGTGGAGTTGTCATCACAACGCTGGGTACGAAAGATTTTTTTTCGCGTCTCGATGTCATGGATGTTTACGACAGTAGTCTCGCGCTCCTTATTGATGTTGTGGAGTACTTGTACTCGAACGCTTAAAGAGGTGACAGCATAGGCACAAGTAGTTGGACAACGTTGCGACTTGATTGCACACGCCAGAGCTGATGTGAACTACTGCTTCACCCCAAACAAAACGCATCCAATTCCACGACGTCTGTGTCCAGTTCGCTGCTGATACACTCTCCTGTATTCGCTCTACAACACAGACTACCGCACCGCTGTTCTCGTGTGCGCCGAGGCTATTCCTCTGGCAGTCGCGGGCGCGCCGGAAGCTGTCGTTTTGTCGGAGGTTTTCTTCGTGACATTCACCCGCTACATATTCGCTTGTCGTGGGTATCGTACGTAGAGCGTGTCGGGTCGATGCTCGCCTCTTCGCAGTGAGCCCGCGCGTGCTTCGACAGGCGGTGCGACCTGCCAAACCGTCGTTTGCATCATGTCGTGTGCGTCGTGTCAGAACGAAGTCGTACGCAACGACGAAGGGGTGGCACATGTTGGCCGATCTTCTTTCCAAGAGATGGGACTCTCAGGCTGCGGGATCAGAAGTTCTACTGTACTGGCTACTAATAGTCCCCATTAGGGAAACACGTAAGGCAAGCCGCACAGGACGGTTTGTCGGACTCAGTTCGCATAGAGGTTAACAGTATGGGTGAGGTCAATAGATTTCCTGGAATGACTCAGAACATTACGTGGATGCAGCCTTGCTACACCATGCACATGCATGTGCCAACGACGTGTGCTACATGATAGCGGTAACAGGCACTTTTTATGAGCCCCCGCTGCCTTCAGGCGCCCTCATAACCTCATTCAAACCGACTTCCCATCGTTATGCTTTTGCATATCATTCCCTTATTGATCCAGTCGACTACTATTCCGGAAGGAATACATCAATATGAATATATGTGCTCCATCCTGCCGCACAATCTATCGCGGTAGGCGTCTTATTACGGTGTTTGGGTGTAATCCTCCGTATGTTGTGAAACTATATCTGCGAGCATCGTTTGCACTCCTGGCGGGCGATCCGTGCTCACACCAACAAGTCCTCCGACTTCATTCGTGACAGCCCGATAAAGTTCCCGATGGTGCCGCTCATTCATGTTTCTGCTGGTTGGTAGTGGGAATGCCGAGCGTGTCGTGAAACTCATGTGTGGCTGCTCCAGCTAGCGCAGCTTTTCGGTACATTCGCGGACACTTCAGCGTCTGATTAAATTCAGCAGACAGCTTGAATACCGAGTGGCAATCATGCCATAGCGAACACGCTCGTTGGCGGGGGCGAGTATGGGCCTCGAAAGGCCCCCCCACGTTCCACGTACGGGTTGCCCTACATGAGTCTGACCACACGGGTGGTTTCGGCTGATTTGTTTACCCGGCGCGAACTACGATAAGTTGTGACACACGAACAATTGAGAAGTGCTCCCGTTGATGCGCATCGAAGAGTAGACGTCAGCGAATTCAAACAACGACTCTTGCGCGCACGGCCGGGGGCGGCCTCGCGCTCCCGCATTTGTAGGGATCAATACCAGACACGTTTCGAGACTATCGTATAGCTTGGGACGCGTTCTGCGATAGAGGTGGCACATCTCGCTGAGCTTCTTTCTAAACGACGGGGGTTCCTTGACCAAAAGTTGTCGAAAGCCAATCTTGTTTCGAAAAATGGCGTTTTCATACTTGGGTCACGGGAATTTTCACTGGAGAGCAAATTGATTTTCGTTTGCGTCAGTTTTTGGGTGAGGTATGGAGCAGCTCCCTAGATGAGGAGCATCAGAAAAATTAGGGCAAACCTCTATCGTAGAACGACTCTTGGCTGCACGCACCAGGCTTTGGCACAGAGAGTTGCGAAGGAAATACACATGTGTAGGTATGATCGCATCTCGGTTGTTTATGTACTACTCAATAATCAAAATGTTGCCAGAGTCTATACATTGCGCATTCTGCCCGTCAGCGCTACGGCAGCACATACACACCCTTTGGGTGCCGCGGCCCCTGCACCTCGCGCAGAGTGACATTTGTGATGCAATATAATTAGGGCGCAACTCAACACACAATAATATACTCCTGGTATGGTACATGACCTGAACGCAGGCGCGCGATCACCGAGCACAGCAGTAGACCCCAGCTGTCGATGTAATCGCCAACGCATCTTGGATAAACCATACAGTACTCGCTAAGTAGAGGAGGCCCCTGTCCATCATAAGCCGAACACCCGCCGCATGGGCCAGGCACTTCGTGCCCTCTCAGTGGCCCAACGCATTCGTGCCGGTGGAAACAACGATTTTTACGCAGTCTTACTTTTGTGCCTGCCTTCCTTACAGTCGCACTCAATTCACTTTGTCGGCACAGTTTATAAACGACGCGCCATGGTCGTCGTCATCCGGCGAAACGGTCGCCCCCCGGTCCCGGAGCAGACAAGGGGTACAAACGCGGCGTGAGTACACATGAACACCGGCAGCCTTGTTCCGGAGGCGCACTTTGGATCTTCAAAGCATCCAACCTAGGCAACTATCGGTTTCACAGGGCTGTCGCTTGGAGTGCTGCCGCCGCGTAAGAGTGTTTCGTGGGGACAATGCATTGTTTATTCATCTGCTGCAGAAATACGAGCGTTAGAAGAGTGTGACCAACGCTCGACTTCCAAAGAAGCATTTTCCCTCCCCCTTCGCGGAGAGGAGCGAAATCGTTCGAGGGAATGCCCGGCCATTTTTCAGAAGCCACGCATGGGTGGGGGATTCTCGTAGAAAGCTCGGACCCGGTACCTGGGGAATATCAGCAAACAAACAATAAAACAGAGGATTAGTTAGACCATGCACTCGAAGGACCCGTCCTATTTCACTGATGCTTATCGAGCACCGACGAACGCTACGGAAGGGGGTGCACATGCACGGCACTAAGAAGACTTCTCGCTGCTGAAGGATCTGTGCATCCAACACCAAGATCTGGTACCAACCCTCTTCGTCACTTCAGAGGGGGGTATTGACGATTTGTCAGGAAAAAACGACTGTTATTCATAAAATATTTTCGGATGTCCCCTAGACGGGGTTACAGTCCTGAAAGGGATACCAAAACAACCCATTCGGCGTAGTTTTACAGCTGGGAAACCCCGTGTTATCGCTGTCGTGGAACCTATCAACCATTATGTGGCATCTTTATGTCGGACGCGATTCAAGCTCGGTATCCGATCGAAATCAGTCCTACCAGAACTGAGTTTCGATTATTTGAATCACAGGCGGGTACACAAAAAAAATGAGCTCTCCGTTCACGCGAGGTGATCTAGTGCTTGTTGGCATGTTCCGTTGGTGACAAAGTTGCAACTTTCCTTCATCCCGATATTTCCGCGTGGACTGAGTATCCTCAAATGTGTCAAGAGCAGAACGGCGGCGGGAGTGCTTCGATGTATTACACTGAACCCCTCTATTCGGTGTATCCCTGTGAACCCGTTTCGGCAGACGCCTCGATTGTGTAACCCTCGAGAAACACATTGCATAATATCAGAGCTGGTTGACAGTGTATATGGCAGGACGATAGGACCACGGCTGGCGCCACCAATATCGATCGGCCCAAGTGAGTGCATTCACCAGAGAGGTCGAAGCACATATTGGCACATCCGAGCTAAAGGTCGACGATCTTGCTAGAGGTGACAAAAATAACCAGGAGGGTGTTGAGGCGCAGTTCCCAATGCGGACTCTCACATGGGGTTTACCGGGCTCCTGCGGTTGTTGTTGAGGTACTCGTTCACCATGGTCTGCAGCTGCCCGAAAACCACCATATCGGCAGCCACCTCTCTCGCGATAGGCGCCTTGGTCTGCACGTAGGGTGTGCACAGTTCGAGGAAAACAAATAATCGGGAGGACTGAACGCGGAAGTATGAGGTTGGGAACTTAGTTGCACTGGTGATGATATTTCATTCCGCCCCACATTGTCGAGTTTTAATCAGTACGAGAGTTTGATTCTGCCGCGAGGTCGTTCTTTCGAGGGCCCACTTGTCGACCTTCCACCAACTCCGGGAAAAGGAAGTCTGAAAGACGATACCCTGTGGGTGGCCTCGCGTTTCCAGCAGAGCCGGATCGAGCCGCAACCCTACGTATTTGTCACAGCGTCTTGGTGGGTACGTTTTCAAAGGTGAACATGCCACGGGGATGATACCTGTGCGAACTCGGCGTCGCCTCACCGTGCGAATGGCCGTACGAAGCAGAATCTGGGCGAAAACATGCTAAACTCATAACAAGCTTCAATGGATACCACGCGGCAACAACATTGTGGAAGCGTGTAACCGCACGTGTTCTGAGTCGCCCCGCGTAAACATCCACATCCCACGGCAAAGTCGAGGTCGATCACTATTACAATCGAAGCCCTGTCCATACACCAGACGGAATTGCAGACGCACATATCTAGATGCGTGGTAAGGTAACGGTAGGACCCACTGGACTATTTTGGAGGATTTCGGCTTCAGGAATGGGAGGTTACTGAACACCTGACTTTGAAAAAACAGATGAGAGTGCAACGCCATCGAAAAACACAAATAAGAGTCACCCCAAGTGATGGGTTGCACTTGATGGGCAAAAGGTTTCTGACGATTGAGTTCCCTGAGTGAAGAACCAGCAGAGGGGATGGAAAAAAATACTGGTAAATTCGTTTTAGGACTAGCGCATGGACGTGCCGGTTCGGTGGCGCGAACAAATTTCTTCCAAGCAATGTATCGGGTGAGATAATGAGATTCTAATCTGAGGGGCTCACGAACTACTGGCGCACCCCTACCGTGGGATGAGCCATAAATGCCTTGCGAGAGAAGAATGACATTTTGAGTTCTTGGTGAAAGAGCCCCGTCACTCATAAAACATTGGGTCAGTCGCCAAGATATGCCGCCTCAATCGTAGCCCGCGTCTCAGGGAAGCGCACCAAATATCTCTGAGGTTCCCCGCATGCTGGGCTCTGTACCCCGCACCTGGAACCCGTCTCATGTAAATGGGGAAATTCTAACCCCGGAACGTATAGCCCCATCAAGTTTTATACGTATCTACCGGAGGGAAAATGAGATTTCACGTCCCCTTGCCCGCGCAGCCTCTTCGTGGTGAGGGCCAACTGAGGCCAGTTGAATACTGCTTTTGTCTCTCAAACGTGCGGACCCTGACCCCAACAGCAATACGCCCATGCGATGAATACACATTAAGTTCAAAGATATTGAGTGTTTTTGAGAGCTGAGGAGGCTGTTTACGTATCGTCGGCGGGGGACGTTTGGACTACTCTACATAATCAAGTGAAAGCCTTGCCGCCGCAGAATCGCGGACTTTGAGCGACAGCAGTACATCGAGGGGCATACCCGAGAGTTGACACCGACCGGGGAAAAACTCTTTGCGAAAAATGTCACATTAGCGGGGTTCTACCGGAAGCGTTATGTCCTACCATAGAGGTAGGTGTAGCAAAACTCAGGTAAACCATTTCTGCTCTAACGAGAGCTCGCTCAATGGAAGGGCCACCTTGTGGGGAAACCATTCGTCTTTTGTACAAGAGCATGAATCGGTAGTTCAGTTTAGGCCTTGAGATTTTTTGTCGGGTTACTATCACTGTTTTCCTCGAAAGGTACATGCAGTTTTTGCGTGAGGTGGAGAGGTCTTCCGGTATTATGGAGCCGTTCAAGGCTTTGGTGATATATGTATGTCAATCCGACCGTACCATGCGTCTAGATATCCCTATAGCCCTACGTGGCCATCAATGTGAAGAGCGATACCCCCCGCCAAACAACCTATTAGTTTCATTATCGTTTGTCTCAAGCCTCGGGCGCAATATAATGAATGTATACGGGTAAGATATCCGACGGATGGTGTTTCACGGACGCAGACTGGTTCAGACGACATCGGACAATTTTGAAAGTGGAGATCTTTCGATGAGAACGGTTTGGAAGTTAAACGCAAAACCTCAATACCTGGCATAGCGCGGCTGTGTGCACACGTGATGAATCGCGCGCATTTTCAGGCACAGCAGTGCGTACCTTCTGGAATTCAGCCTCCCCCGCCTCGTACAGCGCCTTGTCCATAAGCGTGAGACTGTCAATCTTCTCCCGAACCTGGGGAGAATACAGACACGACGGAAACATTCGACGTCGCCGCGGCACAAGACTTTTGAATGTCGATCAATGCCTTTTTTCCCGGAGGTATACATCCCTTTGATGCTGTGTGAGGGAGAAATTGAAGCGTTCGTTCACCCCACGATATCGAAACTATTGGCTTTTCATGTTGCGACACTTCCTTTTCGGGTGATTTTCTCGGGACTATTCATACCGCACATGTACCGAGTATCATTTGAAGGTCAACGACATTCGCGCGCGAGTATTTATTCAGAATTTTTCCGGCTATCTACAGGCAAACCCTGGGTCTCAACAGGAAGGGAGCCTAATTCTCGGAGGCGAAGAAAATGAAAGCGCACCCCCGTGTGCCGAGAAAATGCAACCGTGCATCTTGAATATCATGTACGCTGTTCCACGAAATCCAGGGGCATCCAACATAACAACCCGATCGAGGGAATACATATCCTTCAAGGGATAGACCGGATCAAGCCTGGCGGCAATCCCTGGCAGCACTGCGGCCTTTAGGCCGGAATGGAAAACTCACATGAAGCACACGAAGCACCGGGCATGTGCAGTGAGTACTCGCCCGGCTCATCGTGACATTGGCGCCCCCAACTGTCAAACCCAGCCACAACACGACCCATCAAGGTCGTTATTTCTCGCTCAAACAACGCTTTTTATGTAAAATCTAATCTTTGGAGGGCCGGGCTTTCTACGGGGCCTAAGAGCCGTCGTTGAAGTCCTATGGTACTCGAATTCCAAGGCACTCGCCTTCCACGGTAAATAGACTAGCAACGGAGCGAAACTCAGAACATCTAGAGCATTTAGAGCGAAACGTAGGCGACCAAGCTTTCATCGGGATATGTCATTCTATTTTTCAGGCCTGGTTTTTGGGCGAGATGAAGAGAACGTTGTCTCGTGAACAACACGTTTGCTACGGCTCCACCACGACGTAGGTCTACGAGGACTCACATGGAACGGGAGGTTGTCGAAAGGTGACCGGTCGTGCAGGACCTCCCCGTTTTTTTTCAAGCCCGCGGTCTGGTTGAGGTAAACATAAGTAATGTCGATCATATGCCACCCGAGTAGGTGCCGCAATATTATCAGGCTCTCGTCAAATTTCTCGGTGATAAGAACCTGCATCCGGAAGTCACAAGTCCGGGCGATCATAAAGTACTCGCGGTTGGACCGGATTATGCTAAGAATATGGTCAAGCATCTTCAGCGGTTGGAAGTGCGTGACGCTACATTTAGAAAAGGAATGTAGTCCTTCCCCACATGTCTCGTCTAATCGCGAGGGCCTTTGCGAATCGCCCGGATCAGGAGCACCTATACGCGTCAGATGCAGGCGGGGTGCATGCTTGGTTGAGTGGGAATAGGAACGCCAACCACCACCCCCTATTGTCGTTGTTGTATTCGGAGGCATGTTCATATATGTTCGCGGAACCTTGGCTGGTTTATTGTAATGGCTTCCTCGCGATTTTGCCCAGTCGCCGTTGATCGAGTTTGCGGCGTGTTTGCTTTGGAACCGCCGGTCATCAAAAAAAGTTATCACCCGTTCTAGGAGACCAAAGACGCCTCTCTTCTGTAGCCGCGGTGAGGTTGCACGCACGTCGCTGTACTAACCAATCACCGACGTTCCTGATCGTGATATATCGGTACGATCTTGATTCCCGTAGAGAGACCATTTCGCCGTGATGGATATTTCTGTCACCACTGACTAAAGCGATACAATAACTACCTTACACCAGTTACCAGCTTGGCCACGTTGTTGCCCCGAAAAGCGGGTTGGGTCCAAACAGGGGCGGGAAAGACATCACGAACGCCCATTTTCCTGCTATGCAACGTAAAGGGCTCCCCGCGTTCGACCGGAACGCTCAACAAAGGAATCGAATACGACTGGAGAAGACAGACTGTCACGACGATCATGACTGCCTATTCCGGTTGGGCCGTTTTTGGAACCCAGCGGGAGCCACCAAACAATTGAAACGTTTGGAAATGACGCACGTAACTGCGCAATAGAGTAGGCCACGGTAGGAGTATTATCACCCCGTGCCGTGGCGTACAAGCCCCTGTGTGCTCTATATCAGATGTCACACGCATAGCCCTTCAAAAGAGTGTTGGCCGTTGCGTCTTTCGTCCTAATAACATGCCTGGGTTATCTGGTTTCATGGTTTCTCCGACGCATTAACAGCACAACACCGCTTTCAGCGTGGAGGTCAAGCAGTAACAAGGCACAGGAGGGTGCGAGCACAATAGGCTCACCAGTTTGAACTGAGGGAGTGAATGCGAAATGAAGTGTTCCAACTCTCCCGGGGTGTAGAGACCAAACTCCTGGCTTAGGGAGTTATCAATGCGCTGCAGAAGGATCGGGTCCGGGTTCTGTTGGCTCAAAAAGTCCTCAATAGGCATCTTATCCGAGCGACGAATGCGAAAGAAGGGGGCAAAGGCGAAGACAGGTTCGGCGGAGGCTGCAATCACCTGTCGGCAGATCTATGCCGACGCAGTGTGTGCTTCGCTCCTACTTCTTCATGGAGACAGCAGCACTTATTTGTCATGTACCTACCCAAAGAGATTGCATGATTGTCACGACCGCGAACTCCACAACCCCGGAGAATTAGTCAGATGTGGAGTAGAATTCAACAAAGCCGGGGACAAGAGCGACATCTGTACAGAAAACGACACCACCAACAACCGCCGGAGCAGCCGCTGCAACAACGCTACAAAAATGGGGACAACAGCAACAGCGACAGTAGAAACAAGGGCAACACCACGATCACCTCGACCATC
>JBBMHQ010148740.1:0-12118 GCA_037834295.1 Postelsia palmaeformis
GGGGCTCTAGCAAACGCAGTGTCGGACGACGGAGACCTCCAATAGTAGTAAACCGTTGACATACCCCGCTATCTCCACCGCACCTGCTCCTCTCGGGGGTCAGATCGGGTCAACGTGCCTACAGCCCATGGGGTAACAACAGCTTTGTCTGGTGCTGCAACGGGGTCTAAGGGTTAAGTTGACACACGACACGAAATCGCGAACGTGGACGTGTGGTGAGCTTAAGCTTTATTTTTACCAATCCGCCGGAGGATTAAAATAAAACAAGAACAAGACAAAAACATAATACCCTGCTTTCCTGGTGAGAGCCCCGAATCGCTACCAGTTGATCACAAACAAACATAAGAGTATGATACGGTGTCACCAGCACCATATGGCCGCTCCGATCCATCCACTTTCGAAAGGAGAAAGGGGCGGGTGGGCGGGAGAAACCACAAATGATAGGCCAGGCCTCTAGGCCTATCAATCGGCAGCAAGCAGTGCCGTGCTCTACTTGTGCATCTATGAAGAGAAACTAGGAGGGGGCACGGGACGATTGTGGTCGTTCTTCTATTCTCTTTGCCTCTGAACATATTACGCCATTTGTTTCCGTCGGTAGAGTCCATGACTGTAAACACTTAATTCCGTCGGTTGTGAATAAAACAGACATCTCACGTGGACGTAGAGATACTACGCGTTGTTGTATATTCTTCGAATTGTCATGTTAATATTACTCTCTGCGAGGCGGGGGGGGGGGTCCACCGGCGTGGTACGAGAGCCGCGATAGCGGCGGCTGACTCTAGTTGTCTATCGTACTGCCAGTGCCCGGGAGTTCCGCTCCCGCCGGCCGACTGGCCGGCGCTCTAACAAACGCAGCCTCGGACGACCGAGACCCCCAATGCTAGTAAACCAATGGCACACCCCTATTCCGAGATCGCGTCGATACTACGGTGTTCGGCCCCAGACAGTACCCTGGCTTGGCTACCTCTGCCCTACCTTTCCCGTCTCTGCGAGTTCACGAGATATAATATCGGCGCCCTCTGGGTTTTGCGTATGCACGTATCGGAAGACTCCAAGTCTTGCATTTACCTTCATTCTGGATCCTCCTCTGCGGCACTTCCCCCCCGGCGGCTTCCGTAGTTGCTGCGTCGATACGCCATGAGTGGAGGCCGGCTTCGCTGGAATCGTCTCATGCTTATGCTATCACTTCGCAAAGTGCCCCGAAACCCTTACACCCTGACCTCCTTTCTGTACCGATACGACGACAGAAAGGCGCTTTCCGGCAATGTGAGATATCCCGACAACAAATCCCCCATAAGAGCGACGGCACCGCCCCCTGCTCCTACTCCGGAACGCGCCCCGAAGACGTTGTCACTTGCACGATAACCGATCCTTGCTGAGCCTTGTCGCCCTTATGACCTCGAAACAGGGCCTCGATGCTGGTGACCTGATGCCACTGCAACGAAATTAACCACCGCTCCCCCGCGAGTAGCTCTATGCCACCCCCCCTCAAGCAGTGCCCGGGGTGTACAACTCCGGATGAAGAGGCGAATATTTCGTCAGATTTCGGTATGAATAAAAGAGCCCATTAACAACGGCAGCCAAAAAACTTTACCACCTGCCCCTTACGACAAGGCCAGGCCTTGTCCTTCCAACAACGTGTCCCACAAAATAGGGCGACGGGTTTTGTTTGGGGTACCAGCGGTAACTCGTGACCGTGCCATCCCTTCCGATGCGCGCTTCACAAGCGGCGACGGCGTGGGCGACTCCATGTGCAAGTTGACGCTGTGGAAGTGTAACACGTCTGATAGCTTACCGGCCATAGTCCCGGCGTGGTTGCCCTCCGACGCATACCACGCTACGAACTCAAGACGCGCCTGGATCGTGTCCGGATTAGAGGCTAACGTGTCAAAATACGGAGCCACCCTTATCATTCAAAGACAAAACGATCTAAGGGCGACAGCCTGACGTATAAGCTCGGTGAGACGACGGCCCAACCGACTGGCGGATGATCTGGCTGCCAGCACTCCTGAACATAGCACGACGCCGGGTGGCCCCGAGATCTGGGCTCTCAACGGACACCGACTCCGGATGGACAAGCTGTGCATCTCGCGTTGCTGCTTTCGTATGCCCTACGATCGGCCTCACCCCCATCCATGGGCGAGGCGCTTCCCCCTATCCGTGAGCCTTGGCCACCTGCAAGCAAATGAAGCCCCTCCCACTCGACGCCTTACTACCACTGTCGATGCCGCTGCCACTGTCACTGCCGCCGCTGCCGCCACAGCTGTTCCCATTGCTTGCACCGCCACTCCCAGCTCCTGCCTTTTTCCTTGCCTTTCGCCCTCTTGGCCGGGGGTTTCCCGGATGCAGCGCCGCTGGCGACGAAGCAGCCATTGGTTGACCTCCGGCCAATAGTTGCCTTGCGGTTATTGCCGCTGCCCGTCTTGCGAGCGGGATCGGCGTGGATGCGCACGCAGGGGCCACCGAAGCGGCAACTGCCGATCTTTCCCTACTGCCGGCATTCGCCACCCCCGGCCCCGGCCGCCAGGGTGGAGGTAAGGCGAGGTAGCTGGAAGTCGGCGTTGACGAGGCTGCCGAAGGCGACGTAGTCCGAAAGGCGGGGCCAGTGCGACCCCGGAATGGCGAATACAGACTACACCGGCGGGGGGTAGGCCCAAGCGTGGTGGCAGGAGTCGGAGACACGGTGCAGGTCGAGCGTGAAGGTCTCGAGGTCTTTCGTGGCAAGAGCCGCCAACCTGGCCCGGGTCGCCGGGCGATCGGCGACCACAAACTGCTCCATAACGTGGTCGTTGAGGGTCGTAGCCCCCGCGCTGAAGGCTTGGCGGTGCTCTTCCAAGCGATCGCGCGTCACATGGAGGTCCCCGCGGGACGCGATGATAGTGATCGCGTGCCCCAAAGTGCTCAGGTGTTGTGCCAGGTGTTGTGCCAGTGGAAGGGTGATGCCTGCCCCGCCGAGCGGTTTAAAGGCCAGAACGTCGAGGTCGTCCAGCGCTTCTAACATGCCATAGATGCCGGCCCAAATGTTGACCGTCTATGCTGCTGCGAGGTTGATCAGTGTTCCCTCCGCCGTACGGCCGATTTGCTAATTCGCGGGTTTCGAGAGGACAGCGATTAAGCGTGCCCCTAAGTTCATACGAGTGTTTTCTTCTACCCGTACTGGCTTGATGCATGAACATGCAACTCTTACCCATTCACTGGAGCAAATCAGCCAAGAGAAAACATAACTCGTAAGAAAAATCATGGCTGGCGGGCTCAAGCGATCGAGGAAGCGATGCTTATAGATTAATAAGGCAGGCTTGTGAGTCATTGTGCATCAGAGTCTCCAGCCCAACCCCAACTGTGATCCAGCTTAAGGTCTAAAGCTCCGATCGTCCCGGACCCTCGCTCCGTTCGTACGCCTCTCGTACACGTATCAGGAAAGCGTGCGTCGCCCCTGCTCGTCCTCCGCCCGTTGCATGATGCAGCCCATCAACCGCCACTGTTACTGCTGCTGCCATGGAAGAAGAACCGCGACAGATGGACCACAGCAGAAACCACAACAGTAGGCCTAGCCTCGAGGCCTATCGATCGGCAGCGAGCAGTACCGTGCTCTACTCGTGCACTTATCACGAGAAGCGAGAAGGGGGCACGGGACGCTTGAGCCGTTATTTTCTCTCTTGCCTCTAAACGAGTTAAGCCATTTAGTTTCCGTCGGTAGAGGCCATTACTATATATAACTACTTCCAACGGTCATGAAGAAAGCAGGCATCTCGCGTGAACCCAGAGATACTGCGCTATATCAATGCAGCAGCGGTAGCAGTAGTAGTAGTAGTAGTGGCAGTAGTAGCAGTACTATTAATAGTAGTATTAATAGTAGTAGCAGTAGTAGTAGTGTTAGTGGTAGTAGTACACGGACGTAAATGTACAGCATGGTCGACCCAGGGTCATGAATAATAACAGCAGTGTGAGAGTACAACTTCTGAAGTACTAGTTGTGTACCGCGACAAGAATGCGAGGTGATCATCACCTGCGAAATATCCAAGGATGTGGTGTGGTCAATATGCACAGAGGCTTGAAATAGCGAACGAGGCAAAAGGATGTGTACCTGAATAGCTTGTCTGCTGAGGCCACGGCTCCCGACCTCAAAACACCACAACATTATCTATCTTGAAACTTATGCTTGATGATATCTTCTACAAGTCTTTAGCTAGTTGACACACAGGTGGCTAGAGCGGTTCGTCACTGACGTGGCGAGCTTTTCTATCCAGCCTTTTGCGTGTTGACGTAACCCTCGCTCGTAAGTCTCTGCTGAAAGTTGATTGACGACATTCTGTATAAATTTACACGTGTTATGGACCTGTTTTTTTCACGCAATATTCTCTGTTTTTCAGGGCCGTGAGTTGGCTGACTAATAGCTTCCAGCTAGTATTATCAATAGTTGGCTAGGCATAATAGTTTTGCGGCGGTGCCAACTATCCAACTACTTTTCACATTTGTGTTTCCTTACTTGTAGGAAAGTTTGTTTGGCACGGGGTACGGGATACGTGTTCCCCGGCGACTTCAAGAAGTACTACTGTACCACGCTGCGAGCACACAGAGAGGTCTTTACAACTCATAGCGTATCAGCCCATCGCCATCGACTGTGACGATGCCGACGGTGGCAGGGCCAAAGGTGCTGCCAGCACTGGGCCTTTTTTTTTATTTTATTCTATTTTTTTGCGTTATTTTACCGCTTGTAGCACCGAGTATTTACGTATCATTTGCCGTCACGACAAAATGTATCACCAGTAACAGACCTCCTAACGGAAACGGCATGTCCAAGTTTCTGGTGCATTCCCAAAAAGTCGGATAAACTAAGACAAACTTAAATAAATTACCTGTTTCGCGATCAAAACCAGAGATAAACTGGGTCGATCATTCATACCAGGTACCTGGTATACTTTTCGAGTGTCATATAAGCCCGAAGTGCGAGTCAACTAGTCAACTAGTCAGCTAAAGTCATTGAGTTGGATGGCGTAGCCAGCCAACTAATAACTCGGCAGAAACTTCAGCCAACTCACAACCCTACCGTTTCGTCCGTATCCCCTTTTCCTTTTTTTTTCAGTTATATGTTACGCGTTTTTCATTTCGTGTCTCTTGTCTTCGTGTTATTTTGTATTTTTGCGCTCTTGTGCTTTTTGTTTTCCTTTGTTTCGCGATCGTTTGGATATCGCTGTCGCTCCCTTTTTCGCTATTCGCTGTCCTGTTTTTTTTGTGTTGTCACTTTCGGTCTCTTTTTCGTTATCCGGTTTCATTTGTTGTTGTACGTTTGAGGATGTACAGGATCCGTATGGTACAGATCCAACCCAGGAATCGTGTGTTTTATAGACCCTGCAGATTATGCGGGTCTCATCCGGCAAGATGACGTGCAGATTATACATACGTATCACGTCGGACAAAAGTCTGCCTCGAAATATCTAGCTCGTGTAATCATTTTGTTTTCATGTGCATTGTTTCGTTTTGTTTTGGTGTTGCGACGAAAAGGGGTGGCTGTCGTACACGGAACCGGACTTCGTGGAGGAGGCGAGGGAGACGTGTCCAACGGAATGCGTATTCACGGCCGATCGGGTGAGCAAGTAACCCACGCGAATCGCGGGAGGGGTAGGTATCGTTTTGTCGACTCAAGCGGGGGAAAATGTGTCAAAAAATGAACATGGACGGCTGTGACGGAATCGGTGACAACGTACGTCCAGGTAAAGCGGTTTCGAGAAGGAGAGATCCGCACACACTAGTACGTACGTAAATGTTCGAGTTCGCTCGAGCATCTATATTGTATCGCCCAACGGCCAGGACACATCTCGATTGTTTCGCCGCTCGCTCTATTGCATGGCCACTTCCAAACAACATACGTGCTTGCCTTGCAGGGGTGATGGATGATGTGTTTGGGAGCTCCTCGCTTGAAGAGCCCCATACACCTCCATCTAAGATGGACTTTGGAGATGATAGGTAGGCGTACCCCGGCGAAAACAGTCGATTTCGCGGCCTCTACGTAGGTGTTTGTAACGAACAGGACCGTGCCCATACAAGCGATGCTTGGAAATATTCCTGGCGACGTTCGGTAGTTTTTTGGTTGAGGAGCTACCTTTGGGCAGAAACGCCTCTGCCAAAATAGCGCAGCACGCATCTAAATGACGCGGTTGATTAAAAAAGCGCTTGTTCGTTCGTCCGTCCGGCTGTTCACTCGCTCGCGCAGAGCCTTGTTCCGACGTCGAACGGCGTCCTTTTCCACGGCCCCACTCACGACAGAACCGCGGCCTTCCCCCCCAAGCCGAAGGGCGTCAAGTTCGTTTTGCTCAACTTGGAGCCCACGACGTACAGGCCTGTGGAGAATCTTCTCGCGGACAAAGAGGTTCTATGTTATCCATATACTTGACGAGTTACGTTCTGTATATATATTTGTTCATCTAAAAAACATCGGCTGTGATGAGTTAGCGAGGATCTTTGCAAGTCGAGTGTGCCTGTTCGATCGCGCGTACGACTGCGGGTTTTGCATTACCTCATGCCGGATATATGTATTGTTATTTGTGTGTTTGCGTACTTTCTGTAACATGTCTCTTCGCACGAGCCCCACAACGCCCAGTAGTCGTCACGGGAAGCCCGGCCGTAAGCGTTGGTCGAGGTCCGGACGCGATCTGTGCACTCTGGAGCGCATGGCGGGCGCTCCGACCTTTTTTTTCCGGTGGGAGTGGATAAGACGATTCCCCTGGTTTCCCTACGAGAGGCCTCATTTCGTGCGTACGTGCAATGAATTTGTTGTCTGTTTTTTCGCCTGACGAACATACCACCCAAACATATATCAGATGGGCAACACACAACATGCACAGGGCATAACGTTACGACGCTGCCGCCCATATGCCGTGCGTGCGTGACACACCAATTCTTGTTGTACTGCTGTGACTGCTGTGGTTGTGTGTGTCGGAGCCTGCGGTCCATGATCCACCACCTACCGGTCT
Organism: Postelsia palmaeformis; assembly: GCA_037834295.1. NCBI lineage: Eukaryota > Phaeophyceae > Laminariales > Laminariaceae > Postelsia > Postelsia palmaeformis. The sequence continues at coordinate 6,972 of JBBMHQ010148740.1, forward strand.
TTGCTGCTGCTGTGCGTGACAGATCCACGCACACTCTGAACGAAAATGTAACGACCGTTTGGGTTAAATTACCTCAACTATTGTGATATTCCCGGCGTGTTGTGCGTTTTTCCCGAAGCATACTCCAGACATCTAGACATCTAGACATCAGGCAACATGCAGAGAAAACAAACGCAATGTTACAACTCCGCCTATTAATAGCAGCTCAAGCAGCAGTGGGCAACACCACGCGCGTGTCGCAGGCCCGTGGTGTACTGCTTAGGCTAGTTGCTTCATCGGACGCTGCGGTCCGTCATCGGTTATCGCCCCCTCTCTCTTCTGCCGTGCTGCCGCGCTGCTGTGCATGTGTGTGCGGTGTGTTGTGTGAGCCGCGAAAAGTTATACGGGCAAGGTGGATGTTTGGTAGCATAGTACAATTGTCACGGTGCCCGGTCTTGGACTTTTAGGCGCGAGTTCGATCCCCGCAGAGATCATGTCTAGTTGCCTTCCCCCTTTTTTTTTCCTACTTTTTTTGCATCTTGTACGTAACCCAGACACGCAGACAACACACAGGACATAAATAGTGCGGGGTGCGTGCTACAACTAGCTGGCTACAACATGAGACACGCCTGCTGCCCTCCAACAGATCAGGAAACAACATCACGAGCGTGCAGGTCCGCGCTGCAGTGCTGTGGCTCCCTGTGAAAACGTATGAGCAGTTTTATTTTTCGGGCCCTGCGATCTGTGAAGCTCGGGGTCTCTGCTGTAATAATGCATGCTGCCACAGGTACAACACTGCTGCTGCTGCAGTGCGGTCTTCATGGGCAGCCGAGTTTGGTCGAGAGTTCCAGCCCCATCTTCGGTGCATCCTTTCCTAATTCTGGAAATATTGCCCGACTGCCTGCTGTGTTCCTACGTATTAATAGTGTCACGTGCGTGTGTGCGGTGCGGGCGGTGTGTCACGCGTGGAGTGCTTTCAAGCCGTTCGTTTTCATCGGCAGTCCATGGTTTTGTGCGGCAGAGGCTTTCCCCGCCGTGAACGCCACAACGAAGCCATGGATCAGCATACTGACAAATACCAATGTTTCGCGGAATCGTTCAGAAAATCTACATGGACATCATTCAATGATATCAGTTCCACACTATTTCCGTTTATGTTTCGTACCAGAAAAAATGCAGATGCAGTTCTGAAAGAGACTCTTAATAGCGTATATGTCTGTATGTACAGCAGTGAAAATGCAGATATTTCATAACATCGAAATACGGTATCGTGTGCGCATGATGTAATACCGCATGCTGTATGGTGTTCAGCTCATTCTTGTGCACTCCCCTAGGCACGTCCCGGAGGGGAGCTCTGTGCAGGAAGACATATCTCGCTTATCAAGAGGAGCAAAGTCTGCTGCTGCGGAACCCAAGGAGAGTTTGTGTATATAAATCTTTTAGGAACGTTTCTTAGTCCTCGTGATTAGGGTTTTGTTGCCCATCTAAAAAGAGCAAGGAACTCGTAGTGTCTGGTATATTTAAGGGTTTTCAGGGATCCCAAGTATGCATTCTTCCGAGCGGAAATGGGGCTGGACCCCGTCAGTCACAAGTGCGTGGTGTGTTCCAAGCACCCCCGCCTCTCCTTGGACCGCGAACGTTTTCATCACAAGCAGATCATGGCTAGAAAAGCTTAGGTCGCTAGTTTTCAGCTGAACGTCTAGCCGCGGTTTGAAGATGGTGCCCCTCTGTACCTGTGTAGGGCGCTGAGTCGTCGAAATGTAAATGTAAATATTGCTCTTCATGAATTGGAGAGACGGCTGCTGATACGGCAGGGGAGATGTTTTTGTCTACGTCCTTTTGCTTCAGGCGCTCAAAACCACTCGGCAGTGGTGACCACTCCACTCATTGCTTTTTGGCCTTTACCTGTTCGCTGGGGCCGAATAATATTCGACACCTTTGGACAGATCGTGATCTATATATCTACTGTAGTTCATCGGGTTCCTCACCTATCGTCGCGAGAGGTCGTGCAGGATCTGCCTTGTAGGGCAGATCCAACCCAAAGCACGTTTGCTAGATATATTGTGCGGATTATAACGCTACTACCTGGCAATATGAGCTATAGACCATACAAAAGACAAGGAATAGATATGTCTTGTGTGACAGATCTAGACCATGAACTGTGAGAATCGATCATCTGTTAGAGGTGTGAGTTATTTCCATATTCCATTCTTGAGTGTAGGTACAGAGTCATTTTCTTCCCCATGGTGGCCCGAACACGGTAGGCTAACTTTTGATATCATACCCCCCCCCCCCGCTACCACAGCATCGCTTAGGGAGCCCTGACCCCCCCGCCCCCCACTCCCCAAAAACATTCGGATACGAAAAGAGTCACAATTGGAGGCACACCCGGTATTTTTTATGGGCCACGATGATGGTATTGTACTCCATACAGACAAACGTTTATGGCTACGATGAAAGGACCTTTACGGTGGTTGCATGAATGTTCAGACAGGTTCATATATCCACGGCCAGGGTGGTCGGTATTTAGACCCCCGCCCATCAGAGGCTCTCCGATATAGAGTGACGAAGCGAGCGTTGAGGTCCGCACAGGGGTTGTTTTCGCAATTTCGTTTTTAGTCCTCGATTTTATTTCTTGCCAGAAAGGGAAAGGTTAAAGTTTGCCGAGGTATACCGCTCAACGAGATGTTTTCCGTCAATAATCTGGTTGAGCGAGCGAGAGAGCCTTCCGAAAACATTATGTTCCTACTCTTTCTGCTGGCGCCCTCACCGCTGAAGAACGACCGCACCCTCATTGCTCTTTGCGATGTAAAGTTACTGCTGGTATCATAAACGCGGGAGGGAGCGATGGGCTAGGAGTGAGTGCCCTGACTTTTAGTTCGCACAGTCGCAGGAAGGAGGTCGATTCTTGAAGCCCAAACTGCACTTCTTTGCGTTGTGGTTCCCCCCCCCCCCCCGCTCCCCGTTTTTTTGTTCTCAGTGCATGTCCAACTTTGATCTGACCATGACGTACGAGAGAAGCAGCGATGTTCCCCTAAGCTACGTGGGCGGTGGAGGCGCCTCCCGGTACTTCCATTCGCCCAAGTCGACCTTCGAGGTGTGTATGGCCTATTTTTCTCCCCCCCCTCACTTTTCCTCCCTATTCTCTCCCGTCCCCTTTGCCTCCCCCTACCCTGTCCTTCCTCCCTCCGTCCCCCGCTCTGCCACCCCCCCTTCCGCCTCTCTCTTGACCCCTTCCCCCCCCCCCCACTTCTTCGCTCTCCTCTTCCGCTCTTCGCTCTTCACCTTTCCCCTATTTCCTCCCACTTCGCTCCACGCCCCCCATCCTTTCGTCCTTTCTCTCTACCCCCTCCTCCTTCCCTCCTTCTCACCCCTTCCCTCCCCACCCTTCCCATAACCACGGCATCCTTTAGACACAGTGGTATCGTACGACCGACGCTGTGACGGGTAGCCGACCACCCGTACAGTAGTTGCAGGTACTGTGGCATTGGGATATCCTGTCGAGTGTTTCGTTGCATCAAATTCTCGAGCTCTCGATATTGTCATATCAAACATGGTTATTGTCCTGCATCCCCTTTCTTATCCCTCGTGCTTTTTAGGTGACACTGGACGGAAGTTCCGATGTTTCAAGATCAAAATATTTTCGAACTCGTTTTATTGTTTGTTTATCGGTACAGTATTGAAACTCGATTCTCGTTCGATATAACATATACCTTGTACAAGACTAACATAGGTATGGTGCATCCCTCCTTTTGTTATGCTTCCCTCGAGAATCCACATTCAACGACCTTAACAATGGCCAAAAGAAAGGTAACGTTGGTGGTATCTAACCGTGTACGAGCAACGTGAGCGCCCAGAGGGACGGGTAGGAGGGATCATGTTCCCCCCCCGTGCCTGTGCTGTACGATGCCTGAAATCTTCGCTCGGACGCCAACCATTGTATCACCCCTCAATCACGCAGTTGGCGTTGCTGAAATCGCCACTTGTTGTCTTTAATTCAGTACCCTCTCTGATTTCCCGAGAGGGTTGTCACCTTGTTAATACTACAGTGCCGTTTGAGGGACAAACTACCTGGAATTGGAGTGGTTTTGTCCCCAAACGGGACTGCAGTTCTAGAAGGGAACACCGATTGATGGGATTCGGGTGCTGCATAGGTACGAGTGTGTAGTGTTGTTTCTTTCGGCTCAAGCTTTTCTTTTCACATGTCTCTTTATCCTTTTTCATTTTTGACTTCAATCTGGTTTGCTTTGACCGTCCTGACTAATAGTACCCCAACCAAACTTTTCCTCTTCTCCTCTGGTACAATATTGTTTTTTTTTCGTTTGATTTGTTTTTTCTTCTGTTCGTTTTAATATTCAATTCGGTCGAGATCTTTATTAGTTTTGTTTTTTGGGTGCGTGTTTTCATCTTTCATGTCTCATAATGCGTTTCGCTTTGTACTGATTCAAGTGGGTATTGGTAATTTTTGTCTTTTTTCAGTTGGCCTCATTTTTGTCTGTTCGATTGTGCTTGATTTCATTCCGTTTCGCTTGGTTTCATTTGGTTGGGTGCGGTTTGGATTTGTTATAGGTATGTTTCGTCTGGTTTGGTTGAGTTCCACGGTATGTTAGGTTCGGTTTGGTTTGATTCCAGGTTGCTTCTTTCCTTTTCATGTTGTTTCGTTGCGTTTGCTTCGTTTTTGTGCGTTTTATCTCGTTGCTTGTTTCTATTAGGCGAAGGACGGGTTCGGGTCTCCAGACGCCATAGCGGCGTTCGTGTCCAACTGTGAAGCGGCAGGCGCCACGAAGCGGGTCGAGTACATGGAGGAGCTCATGAAGCACACCACAGTGCATTCCTTCGGCGCCTGTCTGCACAACATGCTCGTGCTGGATATTGATAAGTACGTGATCCTAGCTGGGCTTGACCTGTGCATACATACCAGGACACGGTAAATAAAACCGATGACGACGGCGGTCTAGGATGAGTGTATTGTTTTCAGGGTGGGAACTCCTATAGTTATGAGGCGTGCTATGGACTGAATGTATTTCAGTAGTCCGGGCGCGGGAGTTCTTGAAGATATGAGGCGGTCTACTGTTAGGGTTAATGCGTTAATGCACTATGTTTATCGTGAGGACTCCTGGAGTTTTCAGACATCCTAATGTTCGGAGACATCCTAAGTCATGAGGCGG
>JBBMHQ010148851.1:0-18824 GCA_037834295.1 Postelsia palmaeformis
GGGGGGAGAAAAAAAAAAGAAAAAAAAAAAGAAAAGGGTTTCACCCCCCCCCCCCCCCCCCCCCTTGTACGTACATGCTTCGTTGTAACGCATCTTCTACTCGTGCCTGATGGAACTCGCAGGCTCAAATTGCACCGCATTTATTCGGTTCAAGTACCTGCCGGACGTTTTATATTCACTAGGACGTTCATCAGTTGGGTATTGACCCAAAGACTTCTACCCTGACTGTATCGAGGGCAACATCAGCTTTCATAACCTAGTGCCTCATGGCAGCGACAGAAAACCATCGGCAGAATAAGGCAAGTCTACACACATGCTGAGCTACCAGAGCTGCTGCGCTGACCGTTGGGGCACCGGCGAGAGTACGTAGCATAAACTTATTGAAAGCATACAACGTAGTGACTAAGAACCCAAACACAATGAGAAGCAATAGCAAGGTCAAGGTCGTATTACTTGATCGTTTGAGCGTATAGCGCGTGATTGCACTGCACTGCACTACTAACTGAAACACTGACACACGGCAACAGCACGGGCGGCGTTGTCGCGATGGCATATCCAACACCTGTGTACAATATACTTAAATAATATGCGTCTTTAGAGCTACTGCGGGAACCATCGTCTCCCGCCGGCGATACCTTGTTGACCCGTGAGAAAATAAATAAATACAAACAAGCGAAGGCAAAGAGAAAGGGACGAAGCGTGCTACTGCCACTATAGGCTGAAAGGCCTTGACGCTTGTCACCATAGAGCTACATACCGTAGTTGTCACATAAAAACGCCTTGTTATCAGAACCATTTTTTGGGGGAGGCGTTCCTAGACCAAGGAACTACAGTAGTACCCACTGTTGACATACTTTTATTTCAACAGTAAAAAAGCAGTAGAGCGTGAAATATCTTCGTCGGGTTGAACGTACATATTTTTTTACGTACGTAGTTGCATACAGAGCACCTCGAATGAGGAGTCTCATACAACATTCCACTTTAATAATCGCATGCGCCGGTAGTCCTCCTTAGACATAGCATTGTCTGACTCATGTTCCCCCAACCGAGGCACTACCCAATCATTGTATATTTGGACTAGTATATAATTTTCTTCGAGCGTTTTACCTTGTGATCCTACTGCAAGCCGTGGGTTCGTCCATCGGATAATATATACATTGTTTCGTTTCTCAAAGTGAGATGTTCCTGGTGGACAAGGACTCCTCAAGTGCGGGGCCTCAGCGAAGAAGAAAACACGTTGAACCCCCTACCGTAACCCGTGCCAGGTATCCTGGGTATTGCACTGCATCACAAAATATTACGGCGTACCTTACCACCGACGAAGCCGAACACGGGTTGTCTTGTGCACGCGCTCTGTGCACATCTTCTGTGCTTCATGCTCAGCATTCCTGCCTCCTTGTGCTCAAAGCAGAATCGGGGTTTTCCCCCCTGAGGCGACACAAACACGAAGCTTTGACGTCGTGGTGTCGATCACGTAAAAAAGGGTGTTTGTTTTGACCTCATGGAATAAACTCCATTTGCTTTTCAATGTCCTGACCAAACCTATTTTAAAGCGCAAATTTCACACCTTCAACAAACGTGCGCTCAACCACATACCTTGTACGGGCGCGAAGCGCTATGCCATTCCCAGTCGACAGTATCCAGGGCTTTATCCGACACGGCAAAGACATACCCCGTAAGCAATGCGTAGGATACCCCTGAGCTTTGCTGGAAGGTGAAACCACGTGCCAGGCACGGAGATCTCCGAAAGCGGGAAATGTGCAGGTAGTATGATAACCCCCTCGGACGTTGAGAGGGGGAATACTCCACACAACAATGACGACGATGACAGGATCGGCTAGATTTTATCTATTGTATGGTTAATGATACGAGTTGTCACCGAGGTACGAAACCAACGACAGTACCAACAACAGCACCAAGTATCAGGGTTAGGGTTAGCAAGCGAACAACAAAAGCGCCAGTCGCCGTACGACTCGTTGAGCGCATACTGCTTGTGTTGCCTTGGGAACCTCTCACTTGTATGGAGGGTTTCTCTGGGTCCAAATGAGGGCTCACAATCGAGAGAAACGAAACCACACATACTGGGTATAATCATGTCCTTTAGACGCACGGCAGGGTTTGTTTCCGTTCAAATCATCAAGTTGTGAATACCATGAACGATCACCTCGAACGCGTAGGCCGCGACTTTACTGCAGTCTGGATTCACGCAGCGAGCGTGCTTGACGTCCAGCATCCCCTGCTCTTTATGAGCCGCGCATCGACTGCTTCGCTGCCCCTCAAACCTGCGGGAGAAGATGGCAGACGAGCATAACCATGGCCAATGCCATGGTAGCGGTGATGCCCGATTCGCTTGCCCCAGCCTGACACCAGGAGCTCAATATACCACCCGAATCATGACTTAAAGTGATAATGATTATGAGGATGTTCCTTCGCGCCACCCGGCCAACTTTGTTTTCGCTATTGATAGTCCTGAACACAATGTATTAGTACAAGTATCATGCAAGCCGGCGAATGTCAATTGGCGAATCTAACCAGCGCGGAAATATGGAGCCAAAGTGTTGCGCCCCTGCTACTATGGTTGGCAATGCTCAGACAACAACCGGCGCGCTATCGGCCGATAGCGTTGTTACAAGCGAAGATGTACCCACATCACACCATCTACTAGACAGCCGCACCGTGTTACGTGTATCTCTATAGGGGGGAGGTATTCGGTGATCCGGCAAAGAACATGAGACCGACGGTTTTGCAAGCTTCCTAGATTGGGCGCATATCACAGTTCAGCCATATACCTCGCCTGCGCAACAACCCGTGCATGCCTGCTCGAGTTTTTAGGGCGCTAGGTGCATCATACCCAAATCCAGCGTATCCAATATACTGTGACTAATGCTGTAACCTTCACGTAAGTTCGACGACCTTTTGCTGAAGTCCCGAAGGCGTGAACATTTAACCTCTACTGCAGCAGCAGCAGCATGTATCTTGAAAACCGTATCTTGAAAACCGCAGACATGGTTGCGCACTTGCAACCCTTTGAGGAGGCTGCCTCTTCCTTCATCTTACAAGTACTGGCAGTAGCCATAGCCAGGACAGCCGAAACATCGATCCTCTAGTCGTTGTCAAGGTTCTTGGCTATAATCAAAACATCAAACAGACTACCGATGTAGTCAGGGTTTGTGTTCCAACCAAGACGCGGGTTGTTTCATGTCGGCACACTGAACACCACTGTTCATGCTATCAAAATACCCTTTTCCAAACAGTGCAATGCTATAAGCGCGGCACATATACCACAAACGGGGCAACTGGACCAGACAGAAGACCGGATCCCGAGGCCCGTGACCCTGTGCAAGGGTGAGGACCACTCCCCCCCCACTCACCCGAATATCGGGTTCCTCGAGCATTCGGGAGCGTCACATGCTCGGTTAGTGGAAATGTTGATCATCCCTCCCACCTTATGGCTTGTGCACACTCGATAGCCTTTGTCCACCTGAAACACCAACGAAAAACAAATAAACAAGCGCAGGGCAAGAAGCGATTTCGGTTTCGGAATGGCCAGCACCCCACAGTGTGCTATGGCGAGTACCCTCTTAGTGCTGCGAACAGGACTGCCGTGTTGCAGCATTCGAACGCTGTGCCGCACCCAGATATTATTTTCTAGCCCCCTAAGGGCTATGACCTTCCTGTCGACCCCGGCTGCGAGTGATCGCTACGACGATAGACTGCATGTTCACTAACGGCCGGTGGGCGTTGACAAAATCTCTCTGCCAGGGTAAACACCGGGAAAGGAGCTACACTTGGGACCACGTCGCTAACATTATTGCACGACTGGCCTACCCGAACGGTGAAAACTTTTTTCGCCAATGATCGGTGCCGAGCGACGGATTGCCGACAAAGGTCCTCTGTAAAAGGTTCGCCACCAAAAGGGAAAACCGCCATTTTGCCTCCACTGTGGGGACTCCTCGCGGCCATATCTGAAACCTCGAAAGGTTGAAAAGTCGGCGGAACACCTGGCACCCCCGATTCACTCGTATTTTGCTCACAGCTTTCCCCGGCGGCAGCCACGTCTCAGAGTGTTCGGGGTCCAATTTGTAACCCTGACCTGAATACCATCCACTGTCACAGGGGGACACGAAAACGTAAATCCAACACCTCCGCTTTCCATTTTCGAGACCCCGACAGAGGGGTCAAGCTGAAAAAAACACTTTTGTACCATCGTGCAGAAATTCCACCCCACTGATCCGTTCTTCACGATGGACGCTTTTGCGATTATGACGTCATTTTTTCAATTTTTCGTGGGCTCCTGACGATCGATACATATATTTACCGCAATGTTGACCGTCAACCAGGTGTAGGTGCGTATACGACTCTTATAACGGGGCACCATAGTAGTAGTCAATAGGACCAAATATTGTTAGTATAAATAGGTAAGTATATACGTGTTTGTGTGTACTATAGGCCTTGTTAACTATGGTCCCCCGGAATAGTGCATGGTAGGGTTAGGGTGATAGAGTAGCCAAGATGGTGTGACATCCCTTCCCTCGCTGCTCGAAGCTTCTCCCCTCGAAAACAAATCTTAGATAAATTACACCAATGTTGGTCCTAGCGTAGCATTGTCAACTCAAGGAAGCCACCCTTAAGAACGCACCTCCGAGACGTGTGTCGGGATCTTCGAGCAGCCCTGAATAGAACATCTCCTCGACACGACATTGCACATCCCAGACTCCTTGTGGCGCGAACAATACCTCGCCTGACGCCAGCAAGCAGGTTTGTGTCAGTTACGATACCGAAACCCATTTGCTTACACGCTGGATTCGTCGATGACTTATAAACCACGAGTTTACGCCGGCGTGAATGTGAATACAGTTGAAGGTATATGTACCGAGACCATTCATAATATGCTTCTCGGTGGTCGGGGTGGTCGGTAACTGCTACATTGCTAGCACCACACCAACGTCAAGCCACCTGCCGGGAACACATCACGGTACTCGAAATTCTCCGGCAATCGGTTCCAGAAACTGTGCGACAGGCGCACGTATGGCTCAAGCGCGCTGCACAATTATTCAAGGCCCCTGGATTGCACGGTACAACCAAAACCCCGGCTATGTTCCGCGTTTCTGCAAGTGGAGTGGCCGAATAAGGCCAACTATCCTCACCAAACTGACGTCGGAAACACCGTACATTTATCCCGACACCAGTTGAAACTTGGTGACTTGATAACCCCCACAGCACACTGGCTTGCACGGACGCCACCTCCAATACAATGGAAAAAATAAACATCTCCTCGCGGACGTACTGCGACGCGTAACAAGCGTCAGAAAAAGTCAACAAAAACGTCCACTAGCCGAGTCATCTCAGGCCACAATGAAAGCAAGAGCCACTCCGCTACTTTGTCGCTAAAATCGCGTCACGCTCTGGGTTTTTCATCCCATGTATCATCTTCTTCGACCTCATCATCCCTCTCCTTTCTGTTACGGGGGGCCATATTAAAAAGAGCCTACGGCACACACAAAAACCCGTGTGTTTCGCAATTTTTACCAACAACGTTTGTTCCTAGTTAATATAGCCCCCCGAAATACTCGTAATTTCTATCATACGGGGGGGTCATTCAGTATGATGGGATGTTTCCCCCCGTGCCCATTATGGTTCGTGCCTTGCACTTTAGCCGCTAAAATACTTGATTCAGGAAATTATTTCCCCGCCGACTCGCGTCCGAATTGCGCCTGCCAACGCTATGCGCTCTCAGCAATCATTTCTTCTTAAAAAAAACAACCCCACAGCATGGCAGGGCTCGAAGCCCCGACCTTCGACCTTGCCCCGAAAAGAGTACCGTTGGCTCAACGTGTTGTGAATAATGATTTCTGTCACCGTTTCAAGCCCCCATCCCACAAGCCTCGTGGATAAAGTAACTACTAATACCGCGTTGAACTGCCTATTCGAGCCACCAGTGCAAAACCTCACTTTGCCGCCAGGCACGCCATAGACTCGATGGCGGACGCAGTCGACGACCTCGCAGCGCTTGTGCTTGAGGTCGACCATTCCCCGAATTTTGTGGATGCCGCACGCCGTCGCTTGCTGTCTCACATCGAACCCTGACGAACGACGTAGGACAAAGGGGAACCTAGGTCGTGATCGTGCGATGACAAGACAGAAGGATTCAAGGCCGTTTCCCATGCGTTCAAATTTTTGAGCTTCAGATATTGACCCGATCGCTTTTTCACATGTGAACTTGGTGAATCTAGATAGTCTTTCGAAGCGGCAAAACCAGATTAATAGTGTGTGCAGAGACTCGAGCAAACACTGAGGCCAACCAACTGCTGTTGTTCTGGTCTGGCACCGCGAAGAGACGCTGAGTGCGCTGCACTGCGCGAAGGACCCAAGCGTCCGAGCCAAGGCTTACTGCCTCTGGTCTGGCGAAGAGACGTGCCCAGTGAGCTAGAGTGAACCTGTCCTGGTATTTTGCATATCACCATGTTACTGACTACTGCCGCTGCTGCTGCTGTACATCAGTGCAGTCTACGAGTTCGGACCCATGAGAGGTGCGCGGCAAGTGCGCTGCTTTTGATCTCTGGGCTCTAGCCCGCGCCAGCCGACTGTAGTCTGGCCACGGAGAGACTCGCCGACCCCTCATCGGGCGCGAAGCAACTTCGCTTTACAGCTGTCACCATCCAACTCGTGGATCGTTTTGCTGCTGTCTGTTGTCGTGGGTAGCACCTTGATTTCAGAGAGCACACCAATTTTCAATTCAAAGCTCTGATGACACAAGTCGTCGGATTTTGGTCCAAACTCCGACGGCTTCGATCATCGGATTCTGAAATCGTTTTTCTTCCCGTTCGGATTCTGCATAAGCAAGGGCATTCATCTTTGAGATCGAAAGATACAAATCTGATACTCGAAGTCAAACGGCATAGGGATTAGCCCAAGACATTCAGGTCGGAGAGCACTCCTGTTCTATATTACTTCGTTTGAGCAATAGGAAAAGTATCCCCTTCAAAAAGAAACCACTGATGTTAGGTTGGCATTCGGTCATTTGGTTACCAACTATTCGTGCGGCCAAGTTCCTATAGAAACGGCTACCATTGGTCCCTTGTTTGTGATGTAAAGCTCGGCCTGTTCCGATGACCGAAAAAACAACTTGTCAGACCAAATGAAACCATGCCATCTAATCTCCTTGCGTGCGATGTACAGACGGTATGTTGCCAATTAACGAACAAACTACACGGGAGACGGAGCACTATGGAAACGATGTCCCTCCATGCGAGACATTTATCAAATATCCTGTTCAACAGGTTGGGGTGTGAGTTCCGTGGGATGAAAAGCAGGGCGAATTCAGCTGTTGCATGTATACTCGCACTTATACTGGCATCATCGTTCACTTGACATGCTGATATTTATGTTATCGCATTTCAATATCTCAGTAGATAAGCAAAACGTTCTCCCGCGAGCGGCAAGGTTTCCGAAGGGAATGCAACCAAACACTACTCTCGCGAGGGCTGTACGTCTGTACCCATTAGCTCCGACAAGTACTTCGAAATTTACTTGACTGTAATCTAGCCCTAACCCTAACCTCAACCAAGACCGCCTAAGAAATCCCCACATACTTACTCAACCCGGACCGCCGTGGGGTTTAGTGAATAACGACTTTCAACCATATGAGGTACGGTCCAAGCTGGGTCAATTTCAAAAGACTACTGAATTTTTCATGTCGGAAAATGTCACCGCGCAGAACGTACCGTAGAAAGCGGCGCGGTGGCAGTTGAACGTCTCGCACCCCTTCGCGGTCCTTAATACCATTGATTCTAGTCGGTGCCGTGCGCATGCCGTCTGGGTCGCCCCCTGCAAAAAATAACAACAATTAGTGCTTGGGATGGCGGCGACTGTACTGTTGGCGCTCGGGGAGTACTATTTACAGCCGTCACGACCACGCCTGCGCCACCAAATGGGTACGCCAGTTTATTTAGGGGCCGGCTACTGCCTAGGGGATGCGTGACAGCGTCTTACGTCGAGTGAAACCCAGCTACCGGCTTGCAGCAACTTACAGCGACAACCTGATAAAGCGGCGCGGTGAGGAACCATAGTGACGCGCAGATGAAAAATAACGGCGTTTTGCAACGTTTTCTTATCAAAACGCCAGCCTGGCGGTGTCACCTATAGGCGATCTACATTTAGAAGTAGGAGTCACACACATCGAATGGACCACATATATCATATCAGATCTTCACACCATTATGTAGACCTTTACGAGTAGATACAAGCTGGCTCCGTATCATCAGGCTCATGTTTCCGGGTTGGAGCCGAACAAATCTGCATGCTCTAGCTTAGCACACGATTCAGATTGAATCTCTGTACCATACCAATCGTGCATAACAACCTACGAAGGCAGGTTATGATATGATCTGCGGTAGGTCGTAACCTTCATGCGTGCATTCTTACACCATTACACCAAGGCACACCATATTCTCGGCACAACGTGACGGCGGCTCTCTCACCAAGCGGTGCGAACTGTTGTTTTACTGGACCTCAGAGAAAATCGCTCACGCCCGTTTCAGAACAGACACGGGCTAACGAGCCAACATACTATTGGTTTAACTTGGTGGAGGATGAGCGGGCTCAATTTCGTGAACACATGGTTGAGGATGCGAAGTACGAGAGACAACCATTATCTCAAGCGACAGGAGCACTACGTAGGCATCCTGGCAAAGACTCTCGCAGAGCATTTTATATCCCAATGCACGAAATATCCTTCACGATCGGCTATGGCTCTGGTGAACCATTCTCTTTCATAGCCAACATCACATTTTCGCGAACCTGTCGTCTGAATTTCGACGAGGGTGTCATTGATGTACTATAGACTGTCACGTCTGGCGAATTGGGTGAGGTTATCACCCTTGCATACAGCTTCGAGGGATACGGCCGTGTATTCAGTTTCGCGTCGCTTTTGTTGCAGCGGTTATCAGATTGCGAGCTTATCGTCTTGACGCGGGTTACCTTGCAGTTGGCACTGGGTTCCCTCTGACTGCCCTTCGCCAATGTGGCTGGGAGATGTCTTTGCCCTTGTCCTTGTACGAGCTTCGGCTCAGCAAGAATGACCAGCATATCTCCGAGTGTATCAGAAGCGACATATTGTGTGCCACTGGGAGAGGTGTACACAAAACATTTCACTCGTAGTTTGAGCTCGACGGAGCGAACGATCATCACGTCCTCCCTTTTCTAAATGACTCAGACACGTGACTGCTGCTATACCAGGCAGTCGGATAGCCAGGTCGGGGATTTCGACAAAATATGTGCTGCAGCCATCACACCTCATATCCGAATTTTGCCTGTCGGTTGCACTCCCCACCCTGGCAGATGTTCGGAATATCTCGACACGATTCAGCGTCAGCAGTCTTGGGGCCTTCGGCAAGGGGGGGAGGGGGTGGAGCACCAAGAGGCTGTGGCGGCTCGTCGAGCAGCATGCCGTCCATATGGTGGTCTTTGTCGGGTACCTCCTGCAAGTACACACTTAGGAGGATAGCGTTATGTTTGGCAGTGTTCCCAATGAAGGATTGGTAGGCTCCAAGCTGTGTCGTAAGTGGTAAACTGTTGCAAAACATGCCCGTATACGTTTCGAACAAGATGGTAATCGACCTCAGAGGGCAGTTCCAAATGGGTTGAAGGGGTCGAGGCAGCGAGGGGTTGTACGGGGGAGGGTGGAGGCATGGAATAGTATTGACATTTCGTGTTTCCCTTCGAACAATTTCCGATCGAAAAATCCAACATCACTCACACCAACACCATAAAAATATCAACGACAGCCGTCATGCTACATGATAAGCTGCAACCCCAAAACGTTATTCGTTGGAGTTTCTTATCAGAGATGACGATGGGGTCAAAACTCACAAAAAAAACGAGCAACCCAGGGGCCTCGCGCGCCCAATATACAGAGAGCGCGCGAACGCCGTGAGGGGCGACCTCCCGAGCACCAAAAGACGCGTAATACTTCAGACGTGTCACAGCTGGAAATCAAAGATGCGTTTGGTGTTACCCTGCATCAGCATTATCCAAGCGACAGCTCATCACGGATAACCGAGGCAGGTTGCGCAGAAAGACCTAACCAATGAACCCTGACATAGATCCTGTTGTAGCCAGTAGCCAGTAGCAGCAGCAGCACAAGACACGCGGTGCTCTAACTTTACGCTAAACGAGCAAATATTCGCCTGACGATGCCGCACAAAAAAACGTATAGTAGTTATAGTTCCTTCACTCCCGTACGCATACACCGTACCAGCAGACGCACGAGGTGTACTACAGCAGTCTATGTCCGGTTTACTTTTAGCAATCCGCCGAAAGACAATATAAATCACATCTATGTCAGGCGGGGGAAGCAATTCCCCTGTGGAACACCCGCCCTCCAACGTGGACCTTAACCTTGTGGGCACGAGGCATCCTTAGTGCAAGGTACGCCGTGGGAAGTCTGGCACGTCTGCCTCATGACCGGCGTACGCGAAGGTACCCCCTCACTGACACACGTTTCGATCGAGCCAGCAAGTTTCACCCACAGCACGGCCTCTGAACCCAAAGCGAAGCAAAAACACGCGTGCACCGTCAGCACGCTGACGGCATTTCAGTCCACGAGCCGCACAAAATTGGCGGCAGGGGTTTGCACGTTTGAGCCCAAGCAATTCTCACTCACGGGATCCTCAATCATTGCAACGGACAAACGACAGTGCATGACAACCCATGTCCTAGCGAGCTGTATACGCTCCAATTGATTTAGAGACCTTGAAGAGAAGGTTGCCCCCCCCCCCGCAGCACGCGTCTTTCTTCATTACTCGCAGGACCAAAGCGTCGATTTTGATTATCAACAGTGCTGTACCGCTGCTAGTAAAGGCGTTTCGCTTCCCGGGCATCAACACAGACTCACGGGTAAGTCGCCACCTATCGGACCTACCGGTACCAGCATGGCTTTTCGTGTACTGATCCGTTGCTCAAGCTTTGCCAGGCACGCTGCCAGAAGCCCCACGAACAATAACTTCTATTCACTATTAATAGGACTTCTGCCAACATACCGTGATTCGCCCCAATTTTACCGTGCACAATGTGTGCTGCATTTACTCTCTTCAGTTCGTTCTCTGTTTCGCCTTCCAAGTTCGGTATGAGACACCTCTTATGAGACTTGAACTCTTCACGGCTGATGGCAACACAAGTGCATAACTATTAATAGGAAGGTTGGATTGAGCCAGATAGCTTCGGTAGATCCCTGTCAGTTCTATTGCACACCTTGCAACCGGTACAGGCGGCGGCAACGGCAGCATAGTGGTGCAGTACATAAAATATTACTAGCTCTACTATCAATACAATACGGAGAGGGTGCAAACGTCGAGCGATTCGTCTACGGAACGATCTCGTCAAGATAACTCTAGAGCCACCATTCTCGTTGTGTGTGCTCCCTTCCCCTATTCCTTGCTCAATCTTGATTAGAGTATGCGGCACACATTTACATACTTCACTGCATGTCGGCATGTATTAAGCAAAGAGGTAATCGGAATTTCCATCGTTGAATCGCATCAAACACGCACGCCCTTGCTCGTGAAAGCTGCCCGTTTTTGCACTTCCATCGCTGTGGCGTGCGCTGTACATATGCTCGAGGAGTTGCCCCTTGGAGTGGTTGGCGCCCTCCGTATGACTCCAATGTTACGTGCCCGGCTATCGGGGTGAAGGCTTGATACCTTGGTTACTGTTTATCGTGAGGGTTCAACTTCAAAACGATACGCATTGGAGCAAAAATTTATCCACGCTCCGTTGGTTTTTCATCAGCAGACATTCGACAAAAGTAGCCTAGAGAGTGCAGCAGTATCACGCGAAGGCTGCGCAGGTAATTCTGTAGCAGTGGGGGCTACGAGTACTATACTGTCTACTCGGGGCTACTATTCTTTATCGGGAGCAGATACCGTGGCTCACTAGAGCTGCGGAGTGCTGCTTACTGATGAGGACTGGTGCATATACGTGGTGCTGCAGCTATGTTTGCTGGTTACTGATACAGTAGTAGTAGTGGCTACTGCTGCTCACGCAGCCAGCAGCAGCAGCAGCAGCAACATCAGCAGCAGTGGCAACAGAGGCGACATAATTTTACAGCAGCAACAGCGTGCAAGGTACCGTAGTGTCATACATCGGAGGCGAGTCAGCGTAAACGCGAAGCAATCGGCTTTATAAGCGGTAGAAGTACGTTCTGCTTTGAAATAATCGCAAAATGATGGCATTCGTTCAAAATACTGAGGAGACTTCTACGGGCCCAAACCAGACTACTGGCTGACACAATTGGCAACGACAGCCCCTTCGTTTCTGATCCGTACCACCACGACCCCATGCCCGTTCCTGCAAACGCGAGGCTTGACTCAACGAAGGCTAAGAGTAAGGGTGCCCAAACGTGATCCTCTTGGGACTACCGAGGGAGATATTGGCGATAAAATGTACCAGGTACCCGGTACGGTACGTACGGCGACTGCTTTCCTGGGGGGTGATAAAACTTGGTGTCCAAGTCACAATGCAAGGAGTCCTACGGCATGGTCGCAGCATGATCTTACCCGTTCTGCTGGGCGCTCGTGATGCTCGTAGACGGCTGACAACACCAAAGCTATCATTGGTCTGATCGCTGTCTGGGGGTTCCTCGTAATGGTACAGCGGTATCGTCGGCATGTACTGAAAAAAGACATTTCGAAAGGTCTATTATTATTGCTGTACTTGCGACGCGTTTGCTATGAGCTCCACGAAGGTAGCGAGTTGCCACTACTCTTGGTACATTCAGTAGCGAGGCCATCCCATCTTGTCTCAAGACACAGCTCAGTTGTCTATAGACACACCTCAAGGTCCACCCGAACATCTGGTCCAGTACAACAGCGGTGCTTCTACTGCTGTTGTAGGTGTTATTCACATGAGCGTAGTTGATCGCGCTTGCTCGTTTGAGCGAAACTTGCGTGCTGAAATCTTGCTGCACGACGTAGCACAGGCAGACGGGCGAAATCGACTTGTCCTAAAGTTTGCGACCTGGCTTTGCGCGCTTTATCCAACATCGTCCCTCACCTGGCGGATTGACAGAAAGTCCGGATCCGGATGCTGCCTTATGATATCCCAACGGCAAACACAACTTCGGGGGACTTTTTCCAACCTCTAGTCTCCCAGAGAAAGCAGCCCCCCAGGGGACTTTTTTTGACATGGCACCGTAAAACACGCATCGCCGCCAATGGAAACCCTTTGACATTTTCGGAAATTTGCTGTTGGCACCTGGTACTCTTTTTTTTTCATCGAGCACCGAGCAACTTTAACTTTTGTCCGCGGGTAGAACGACGAGCTGCAGGCGATGACCCCTTCGTGGAATATCAGCGTACACCTATGTTTCGCTGTTGGTGTACCTGACTGTGCAGGCTGTCGAGTGCTCGCCGAGCATGGTGTGTGCCACAGGTGCAACGTGAGTGGCCCGTCATCGTGGGAGAGATCTTGCGGTTTTAGCCTTTCTTTCGTTGTAAAGCAACACCGACAGCAGTATAATACCACAGTATACCAGCCCAGTAAAGCATAAATCATCGTGAGCAGCATACATCAACAGCAGGAGCAGCTATAGTGCAGTGCTCTGCTTCATATCTACTCTGCATCAGCAGACTGATCTACCATGTCACGTGTCATCGAACCGCCAGGGCACGCTCCACATGGATCCACTGCCGGCACTTTTTTTGTTTGTTGCACTCCCATACCAGGTATTATTGCACTGCCATGGGACGGCCATACGACGGCCATGGACCTCGTACGCCAAAGAGTTCATCCCTCAGGCGGGACGGGCACACCACCACAACAGAGAGCGCTACGTGGGCAGCCAGGAGAGTGGAGAGGCTGACTACAGCATGGGTATGCAGACTCTACAGGAAAGATGGGAGTGTCGGCGTTGGCTGGGACGGTTGCACCCAGACAAGCGTTGGCTGAGACGGCTCAGGGTTATAGGGTTAGGGTCAAGTTGCCGGCGAGAATGGGGGATATTAATAGCATCCTTTTTCTTCGACTCTCTCCACATGTCTCTACTACTAGAGTTTCCCGAAGCGCGAGAAATACCATCGGTGTGCCAGAACCGCTTCATCAACTCTATCAGTTGCGGTGGGGTGGCGTCGCTCCTCTTGCGGCGGGGTTCGTACCAGGAGGCCCCCTTGTCCATCGCTTGCGCAGGAGCAAGGTCGGGCCTCAGCCTCGCCGCACGCTTGTTGGCCCAGGTAATGTGGTCCGGGTGAACGCCGAGAAGCTTCGCCTTGCGTTTGGACGATGCCTTGGAAGGCCCATCCCCGTCAAAAGCAGCAGCCGTGAGGAGCGTCTGAAACGCTCGCCTCCCTTCATTGGTTCGCCCCTGCGTCGAAGCTGCCGCAAGAGCTTTCCTAGTAGCCGCCACCATCTCCGGCGCATCGCCCTCTTCTTTCTGCTTCGTTCTAATCTGTTCCGCGGCGCCTACTCCTTGCTCCGCCAGAAAATCCAACAGATCACCCTCCCCCATGCTTCTCATCGCGGCAAGGAACGTCTCAGAACTGTCTCTCCAGTCTGCTTGCGGCTAGGGGTCACGTATCACAGTAACAAAGAGAGCGCGGGGTGGGGGTACCATTGGCGGCAGGGTTTCATCACATCCGAAGTTTCTCGACAGGAATGTGGCAGCAGTTCGAAACACATGTTGTTGTGAATTATGCATTCCAGTCGATAGAAGCGGGGGTGTCCAAGCAGTTCACATAAATATACGCATGTAGAGCAACATGCAGCAGGAGCGGCAGCTCAGCAGCAGCAGTAGAGATACACATGTAGACGATCGTAACACATTCACCGCTCACAACATGACAGCAAGGTGAGGAAACAGCACTTTCGGCAACGGCAACAGCAGCAGCATGCAGCAGCAGCATGTAGCAGTAGAGATATATACACCACAATATGCAGACTATCGGAGAATGCTTTCACCGCTCACCTCTGGGTCAGCGGCCGCCCCGGCGTTGCAGGCAGCATTTCGAGTCTTCGTGCCCTCGCCCTCGTACGAAGCCTTGATGGCCGCGATGACGGGGCAGCTCAGCTGATTGTCTGCCCCAGGACCGCCGCCCCTTTGTGGTACGCCCCGTCTCCGAGCCGCCTCTCTCTTGCCCCTCATGACAATCTCCGCATGTTCGCGTACCTAGACAATGGGAACCAAGGCGCGTACCAGGCTACGAGACGGTAAGTCACATTGGTGATAGAGAAGAAAAACCAACAAAATAAGAAAAAGAAGAGGCGGGAATACGCCTCACGTCGGCTGGCAAAGGAAGCAGCACGTGAGGCTCGTAAGAGGCAAAATGAGGCACTTGTGGCGGTAGGGATCTTTTCTTTGCGCACTCTGGATTCAAAGGGGAACAACGGGTACGGACACGACGAGCGCGCACTGGCGAAGGGACGGTAACTTGGCTGTGACTTCCCTGGCCTGCAGGAAATTCGGAGGTCCGGCAGAAAGACGTTCCGTGTGGCAGGGTATCGTGTTTTCTGTACCTAGTCAGGGGAAAACGCCTGCCAAGCAAGGACTGGTTCATCCGTCAAGGAATTGTTCTGAAGTAAGTCTGTATACACTCACCAATTCATGGACGAACGGCTCATGTTTAAGCTCTTTCCAAATGCGCGGTTGTTAGTTTCGTCGTAGCGTATCTTCCAACTGATTGTACCAAGGACGCCGAACTGGAACGTATTTTCTGGCAGAATCTGAAGGACTTAGTGGGATGATCCCGACGAGTGTCCGTTTGTGCTGAGGGGGGCCAACGCGCGAACTGGACAGAGGGTTGCAGGATACAGTAACGATGAAAATAGAGTGCGTGGACGTGACGTTCGTAACGATAATGGTAAAGGCTTCCTAGGACCTTTTGTTCGGCACCAATTGCAAGTTAGCTCACACCAACACGTTTTTCAGCACGACCAAAAGCGTGGGGTGTCTCATACACACAACAGCACCAGTCTGAATGACCGTGAGCGGATCGACTACATCTTAACCCGGCAAGCCCATCTTCCTAGAGTACAAGCTGGTAAAGCCGTCCGACAGGCTTCTGTCCCAGCTAAGGCTGACTCAGACCACAACGTGTTGTACATCAAAGTCCGACTAAGAGGCCACTTTGCGCCCAACACCCTAATACGAAAACTGACAACACGCCGAGAGCTCGACAGGCAGCTTTTATCTCCGATGAAAAGTGTCGTGAACTGGTAGTCGCGAGGGTCGTTTCCCCTCTCAACCAGCTTGTCCGGTCCCGTAATACGTTTCGCATGGTTATGCTTTTAATAACGGCTTCTATTACGGACGCGGTCGAAAAAGAGGTACCACCTCCTCCTCGTCGCCACCGCAGACATGGATGGTGTGAGTTTGCTGAAACCTCGGCCGTATTGATAGCATGGACAGCGAGGGAGGATGCACGATAATTCTTGCGTGCCACCCCCGGGATAGAATCGCGTGGAAAATACTGAGATCTGTGTGTGCGAACCTGCAGAAGATGGTAGCCACTGGACTGCAGGCGTACTCCGTAGAGTAGCTCGCCGAAACCGAACGACTCCTAGCGAAACACGACCAGAGGGGATTCTACGAGCACAGTCGGATATGAAGGGACGGGGATAGCACGCTGTAGCGTGCAAATTCGTGAACGGTGGAAGGGGTTTTACCGCAAGCTCTTACACACAAACACGCTTCAACTCGATCCCATGATCATCGGCCTCTTGCCACTGAGACCCCTCAATCTGTCGTTCGAAGATGAACCAGCTCAAAGATGAACTATTCATGGACGAGATGACGTGGGGGATTTCAAATCGGAAACTTGTTGGGTCAGATGACCTCTCGGCCGACATCTTGAAACTTGATCACCCCGCATTCGCCCAGTGCTTCCATAACATCCTTGTCAATGTTTTGATAGCAGGAGAAGCCCCCTAGCTATGAAAGTATGTGATCATCAAGGTCCTTCACATAAAAAAGAACCGGACTGATCACGACAACCACAGAGGGATCTCGCTTGTTGCCCACGCAGGCATTTTGTTTTGAACATCGTCGCGTTCCGCCTCAGCAACTACTGCAAAACCGAGGTATTACTTCCGGGGGAACATTGCGGCTTCCGCCCCGCACGATCAACGATTTGTGTGTTGGTCGTCGTGCGCCGGTTGCAGGAGTTGGGACGACAGATGGACACCCCCCTGTACGTGTGCTTCGTCGATTCGCAAAAAGCGTACGACGTTGTCGACCGAGAGCTGCTATGCGAGGTACTCACACTTTGTTGTACCAACCAAGATACTGACAATTATCCATTATTCTTACGGAGGCAGGCGGGCTCGCGTGCGTACGGACGGCTGCGAGCACTCGGAATAGATTGATCTCGCGCAGAGGCTGCGGCAAGTCTGCGTGCTATAATCGTTACTGTTTAATGTTATCTTCGCTGCTGCGCTGCTGTACACGTTGTCCTATCAATAGTACGTTTCAGCGAAGATGAGGCCATCGTAAAGGACTGATTCAACTCGGTGATGCTGGAGTAGTCGGACAAGATGAGCAGCAACCGTTGACGTGCGTGCGCAAGGCTGTTTGGGGCATGGTGTACGCCGACGAGACATGATTGTTTTTATAGTTGACTGAAGGGCTCGCGAAAATGATGGCAGTCATCATGACTGCCATCGAAGCAGCAGGTCAGATGTATAAACAGACGGCCCAGTTCTTATATCTTGGTGGCATTATCCACGAATACGCTAACCTCTCGTGCAAAACCAATCGGTGGATTCGACTCATGCGGGAATGCCTCAAACGGTTCGGCCCGGAGTTATTCGATGGGATGATCGTCCCTCTGAGCCTGAAACTCGGAATGCTGAAGGCCGAGGCGATTGAGACCCTGTTGTGTGGGTGTATGACGTTCACCCTCCGAGGGGAAAACTTTGCCGAGCTTCGAACGACTCACCAACAAGTCCTTTTGCGAGTGGCTGGCTTACCGCGTCGACTTCGTACTGACCACACCACCCTCTCGTACGCGAAAGCCCTCAAGATGACACGTTGCAAGAGCATCGAAACGACCATCCGTTAGCAGCGTCCTTTTTTTACCGGGGCCGTGGCATGGCAAAGCAAGAAGTTATTACCTAATCGGGTAATGTTTGAGAAGACGGCTGACGGGAAGAACCCGAGACTATACGGACAGTTTGAGACTTGGCAAATATGCATAGTCGGAGACATTAAGGAGTTCCGAGCCACCGAAGGGTTAACGGAACTTGCCCCCTTGGTGCTTGGAGTCGAGCCCGCGCTGTGGTCTATTGCAACGAAAAAGGCGGGAAAGTGGGGATGGGGGACCCTCGAAACAGCCGAACGGTTCACGATGAGGTGGCACGAGGATGGGCACAGCTGAGTAGGCAGCGCAGCGCACCCGCCTTGCGTGGTGTCGAAGGGGGTGGGGGAGGCGAAGCACTAAGAGCAGTGCAAAGAAATCCGACTTAGGGAATGCGGGGAGGAGGGGGAACCAAAGAAGTAGAAGGAAACCGCGTTGGACGGGGGTAGGAAGAAGATTGCGGACAGGGTAGCGAGGCACCAGGCCGACTAAGAAGTGGAGCATTCCGTTGTTCGTTTGGATCGTTCCAGCAATTACGGTTTCATATGTTGTAGAGGATTTCCACTATACTATGATGAGTTATCTCCCAGAGGATGGGCACCGAGGCCCTCTCTCCTCTTTTCCTCCTGCTCCTGCTGTGCTCTAATACAACGAATATAAAGAACATCTTCAGACCGTTGGGCGGTCAGGCATCCGGGCTTGGGGCATACGAACACACTAGTGATAACGTTTCCGGCCTGGTATTAAAGAGTGAAGATGCCT